>LS502146.1:733319-744970 GCA_900490845.1 Pristionchus japonicus | reverse complement strand
GGGGGGAGGAGGGGGATTCTTAAAGGTTCCATGGAGGGCCAGTCGATGGAGCACGCCGTAGGCGTGCGGAAGCGGCTGGTAATACTATAATAATACTACTGAATCGATTGCGCGCTTGTGCACACCCGCGAGCAGACCGTATATTTGGTAGAAGAAATCGAGCTCGGCTATTTTTTTCGAGCGGGTGGCTGTTTCCCGAACTCTTATTTCGCCTTACTAGATGATGAGATCCAGCATAGATGCGCACCTGAGTCTGGTTGAGGCCGCGTGAGTGAGCGTGAGGCGCTGAGGGGGTGTTGATGGGAAGGGTCTTCCGCGATTTCGGAGCGGACTGAAATGGGCCGGAATTGCAGATTATGATGGTGGTCTTTGCCCAGATTGAACAATTAACGTCCTCTAAACCTATGTAATATGGAAATTCGGAACGTCCTAGTTCGCTCTCAATCACAGAACAATTGCTAGGTAGAGACCAGAATAGGAAACTCCCATGAAACAAGAAATTGTAGTCGTACCATCAGACACCAGCGCTCCATCAGAGCCCAATTCTCAGTAGCCTTCAGTTTGTCGCTTTTGATTTTGATCGTCATCATTTCCTCAAGTGTTGCGGGTCCTTTCTCGAGTTCTTCCTCCTCCACCTCGATGTACCCGGCTGTCCAGTCCATGAGCATTCCCCCCAGCAGACCACCCCTGTTCGTGAGCTCCATCATCGTGAGGTCGTATATGTCGTCTGAACGGGCGTGGAATTAGAGTGAGTCTATATGCCAAATAGATCAGCTTCGCTGTCCCCGAACTATGACAGTGAGCGCGAGGCGAAGAATGGGACTGAGAAAACAGACTCTGGCGATCCTGCACTTTACCCGAACACTAGGGTGAAAACGAAATGAGTTTCAATGGCTTCCTAAACACAATTGTTTCCCGCAGTGTTGGTGGTGGCTTGCAGTTGCCCGGGACAGTGCAGGAGTGCCAATACCCTGAGTATGAGTAGAAAGACAGAGCGGTACGATATGCTTCGTTTGTCCTAGGCAATAACTCAACTGCATTCACCTGGGTTAGCCGTTCTGGTCACTTTCTTCATCTTCTGGAACTGCTTCATGTAGACGGTGGGTGCGTTGTTGCTGCAAGTGGACGATTACTTATCCACTCAAAGACCCCTCCCCCTTCTCTTCGAGATCTATTGCTCTCGTACCAAAATTAATAAAAACGCAGAATCAATGCCAAAGAATGCGTAGAGTTTACTGGAAAAAACGATAGGGTGGAACCGGTAAGCACTCTCGGAACGAAATATGTTCTCACCCGTTGCCCTCCTCCAGCCATGACACGGCTCCACAATAGATAGGGCGACAGCGATGCTTGTCCTCATCCAGCCTGCATTAAACTATACACTTCTACTGTAACACAACTCTTTACAATAAAATTCCACCTCCATTCCATCTCTTTCCCCACTACTTCGCAGAGTGCTACGGGGGGATGAAAGGTAGGAAGGGAAGGGGGGGGGGGGGTGAGTATTTCATCAAGTCTGTCCAAAAAAGTTTAAAAAAGGATCTCATCATGATGTTCTCATCCGATCTACTGCTTTATTATTTACTTCACCATTGATATTAATTAAGTAATAGGACCTTACCATGTTCCGATACAACCACTGACGTCCCAGTTACATAAGTCCTTACAGAACAGCTCCAATCCGACCTTGTCATCCACCTGATCGAAATACATTTCACAACTTTGCAAATTATCCCGATATCTACAGTGGGACTGGCGATGGCAGGGGATAGGCAACGAACGAAGACTGGGCAAAAACAAGAATGTGCATTCTCGTGCTATGAGTCGGGATCAGCATTACGAAAAATCCGAAAAATCAGCGCAAGAGTAAGAAATTAAAATTAGGTTAGAATTTCCGAGATTTGTGAGAAAATGTTGACGCTTTCGGTCAATGTCCTAATTCCGAATCCTAGCAGCGCGTGGCAGAAAAGGAGGACACCTCATAGCGGGGAGCGAGGCAGTGGACTGGCTACTCGGATTGAGCCTAAGCTACTCAAGTAACTCGGAAGCAGCCTACGCACGCCTATCTAACTTAGATGTGCAAAAGAAGTCTGGCTCAGAATTTTTAGTTCACCGTGTCGAGGTGTAGTTGCAAGTGCGAGGTAGGAGCTAGGGAAGTGCCGGGAGAGCGAAATAATTCCGCTTACCGGATCCCATGAACTGTCGAGGACCTCGAAGAAGCGGGCTTGGCCGCGAGGGAGCCACGTGGACTGAAACATAATAACAATAATAATAATGATGAATAATAATAATTATATTAAATTATCAGACGTTAACTCTCAGACGAGTAAAGGGTGGCACTCTTCATGTGGTGTATCCCACTAGTGAATGCAACGCATGTAAAATGTGCGCATTTTAGAATCGCATTTTGGCATTCTGGCAAGTGATCGGAAAGTTGGTCAAAGTCGCAAAACTGCTCGGGCTTAGAAGGGAAATGGACAACGCGAATTCTAGAGTATCCTGCCATCAAGGCCAGCACCAGCGATCGATATCTAAATTACGCCACTCTTCACCTCCCCCTCCGTATCCGTGAGGGGAGAAGGAGGGGAGGGAAAGGGGTTCAGCGGATTGAAGGCCGAGTGCAAAAAGATATATGGAAATGAGGAGGGAGAAGATGAAAATTTTACCAAAACTGATGATTCGTCGAAAATTCGCTTTCGCTCTTTATCAATTCTAAGAAAGACAGAACTTCGTCGGTTTATGTTCGACCTCTGACTCTGACTGCACAGAATGGAGGGAAACTACTTTACCGCGATTGATTCTTTCTTTTTCGGGGAATGAGAATGGCCCGGATAGAATAATCAGATGGGCCCGGGCCAAAAAGCACAGAGGCGCCACAAGAGACTCACTCGAGTGTGTCCCTCGACTTGAGTGACGAGAAGGAGAAGGGAATGGAGAACGAAGAAGAGACGAAGAGAAGAGGGCAGCCATGTGACTGCCGGTTCCAACATATTACCTGAACTATCGATTAATTAGTTATTCTACGCCCGAAGCTCGTCGAGAACAGTTCAGTAGGAAGGTGAGAATGAGAAAGTGTAACTCAAGAAAAGTTTCTTGCAAGCGACGGGGAGAATCGAATGGGAAGGAGGAAGAGCAAGATATCCTAAGCTGTGAGGTGGACAAGGATTGGGGCCGGTTGACTTTGGTAAGACATGAAGATAGGAGTAGTGAAGAAAAGGAGGAGCAACGAGAGAGCTCCTCAGGCCCAGAATCCGGTGTTCTTATCCTGAATCCTCAAGCTCCGCCTCTAGCCCTCCTCCGATTCGTCGAGACACGCCCCCTCCTACGGTAGATGCAAAAATAGGAGAGAGATTTTGGAAATTCTGATCATTTTGCACGAAAATTATGAAGCCGAATGCATGAAAAGCCCGTTTACGTGAGAAGATAATTTTCTCGAGTGATATGAGTGATGCCTCCCCATTCTGCCCGCACTCTGCCCTCAAACCGGTGAGAGAATATATGAAATTAAGGAGGGTTTTCTCTACGTTTACCATCACTACTCTCGACGATGGTAGTACAGAAGAATTAGAGATTCGGCAGATGAAGAATAACTCATGTCATTTCACACACTCTCTCATCGATCAGAGAGGCGAGATAACGGATTCGTGTGTGAGGGACGACAACTTATTCGGAGGATGAATATCACGAAACTTTAGTCGGCTATCGAGTCATTGCGTTGATGTGGCTCTCAGAAACACAACCGCATGGAATCTATGTCAATTTCTGCAGCGAGGGAGGGGAGGGGGAATTTGTGAGAGTAGATAAGTGATAGTAGGACAGGTACCAGCTACCGTTTCGGAGATGAGGCAGGTTACGATCGTCTAGATGGCTAGACCAGGGGCGGCAAATGGATAAATGCTCTCCCCATTTCATTCGTTCTCTCAGCGGTCAGAGATGCAAATTTGCTTTCGTGGACTAGACGTTTTAGTGCCAGATGAGTGATCATTTTCTTTGCAAGCCTGTGCGGAGATCTAAATGGTCCTGAGTGGGGCTCGCAAGCTAAACAAGTCTGAACAAGGTCCTATTCGTCGTCGTTGCAATCAAACAGCTGTTGAAAAGGCAGTCGGTACAACAGACAGACGTTGTCCTCAGTGGTGAAAGGGAGGGGGTCTATACCCGAGGAGAAGCGTCTCTACAACTTCGAGTGGTCATTAAAACGACCTCTCATTTCGCAATGATCTTTCGCCGGTCAGAAACAAAACATGGGAGCCTGATAAAGTGAGAAGTAGCAACAAATGTGGAAGAAAATCTCTCGGTGCAACTGTACTGAGTAGGAAGTGAACTTAGGATGCGGGGGCAGACGTGGATGGAAATCGTATCGCGCGCCGTTAAGCTGAAGGATGAAGTGGAGGATATAAGGGACGCGAATGGGCTTTAAGGGAGAATGCAATTCAAAATAAGATGAAGATGAGGATGAAAAGGTAGCCATGGATTTTGCCGACTGGAAGTGGGGAAGGCAATTGAAAATAGCTGCCCTCATTTAACGATTTTTGCAGCCCACAAGTGCTAAGCGTGGTCGAATTAAGAAAAAGTGAGGATCATGGAGCGAGGTGGGCAAGTATTCGAAATTCAAAATGGGGCAAAATGTAATGTAGCAGTTATGCTTTCGCAAGTTGAGTTGTGGAAGTGTACACCAGAGAATGGTAGCTGAACGGATGGAAGGAGCAGGAGTGACTATAGGAAGAATCTTTCTCAACGCTCTAGTAAACTTCTGACTCTCTCAACTTCGCACGCTCTCTCGTGGGCGCAGAGCAGCGAGAGAGCATGGGAAAGTGAGAGAGTCGGACCATCGCTCTGCCCGAGGGCACTCACACCTGTCAACTCCGCTCGCCTTGCCTCAACTTGATGTGCACTCAGGAGCCCATGGATCTGCCTGAGTACGATAAGCTCTTTAGCCCATGCATAACCTTGCCAATGATAGGCAATAAATCCCTAGTAGGCTAGGTTTCTGGAGAAAATATGATGTTGACGGAATAGCCAGTTTCCGGTCCTGAATGAGGCCAATACGCATGTATTCAGGTGATATCATGTACGCCCATTCAGAGTAAATGGAGAAATAGGCTTTTGAAAAGATTCGTTGAGTTCAGGTGATTCATTTATCGGTTGAACATTTATCGGTATCAAGTAAATAACATTTATCAAAAAAAGTCACATAATCTCGAACAAATTTACAAACACGAAAATCGTTATCACGAGGGCGGAAAACTACAGAGGAATTTCGAAGGATTGATCGAAACTCGGCAAAATATGAGATGATGAGGTAACAAAGAAATTGCAAAATGTTATTGTTCTTGGGGAAAGTCGTGAAAGTCGTTTTTCACCAAGGACGAGTGCATTTTGCTGTTTCTTTGCAAAGGTAAAAGACATTGTGAAATTGTGAGTCCTCCGGTGTGTGTTTGTACCCGTAGCATTCAATCGATAATATGGATGAGTGATACGGTAATTAAGTAATTAGGGTAATTAAGCGTCTTACCACTGTCAGAATGGCAACAAGAGAAAGCAGTGGAGAACTAGAAAGCTAGACGAGGGCGGTAAAACTAGAGAATAAGGCACTTGTCAATAAATATGTGGCTGGAATGGCAGGCAAATCAATAACTACAGTAATCCTCTCAAATCAGGCGCTCCTCAGGCGGCAACTTCAGCATCGTTCCCATCTGGAAAGAAGTCAGTTGGTGATTGGCAAAGACTACGGAAGTACCGTACCGGATATCGACCCATGTCCTCTTGCTGCGACGGGGAGTAGTGGCCCTGCAGCGCACCCTTGCCTGCAAATACTTGAGCTGGTTAGTGCTCGAATGGAATTTCGAAATATGCGGAACAGTAAAATACCTTTCAGGACGAAAATCAGAAGTGCACAGCCGAGAAGCGCTAGCACTATCAACACGGCGATCACAGGTCCCACGACGTAGGCCAGGGATAACCGGGACTCTTCGATCTGGAAATAACTCAGTTATCGATAATATACCGCCAGCAGATACCGTAACCAGGAAATAAACCAGTCCTCGATCACGCACCTTGGTGGCGCAGGTCGGTCCGGAGTACGGTGGATGGCAGCTGCACTCTGAATCGACCCACTCCCTGCCTCCATCGGATTTCACTAAAGGCCGTGCGCAATCGCCGTGGACGCACCTGGAAATGCGATACGATTGTTAGCATAAAGTAACTGCTGTAAATGAACATCTGAAATTTATGTGCGATTTGGGAAATTTGGGGGACTTGAATCGGCGATCGAATTGCAGTTGTCCTAATTTTGAGGATATTAAGCAATTTGTGAAACTCAACCACATCTTGTAACTCACATGTGCAGCGTTCTGTTCGACGAGTCGGGCACGCACGGATTGCGCAGCGTGCAGCGGCGGCCGAGGAATCCTGCAATGGTGTGAGCATTAGGAAACGTCGGCTGTCGCAAAATCGACAGGGAACAAATATTTCTAAGCGTCGGAAGTGGTGTGAGGTTCAGGAAAAGTCGCCTGTCGAAATATCGACAGAGCAGCCATTAGTAAACGTCGCCTTACCCATGGTGCAGGCGCACTGATACGATCCGGGCGTGTTCGTGCACACGCCGTTGACGCAAGCGGAGGGTACGGTAGTGCACTCGTCGACGTCCTCCTCGCACGTGCGGCCACTGCAAGGGAGAGGGGTTGAGTATGGATGATGAAATCGGTGAAAGAAAATGTGGAATAGTCAATTTCTGCAAAACACGAATCTCTGAAAAAAAATTGTGAACATTCGCGGCGTGTTGAAATTATTCTAGATGTTTGAAACAGTGTTGGAGGTGCAATCGTAGATATTTGAATCGCAAAGCAATAAATGAGCCCAGAAACATACTCCTCTGCGAGCGCACCCAGTAATACGAAATTGGAGAAAGCGAGCAACTCTACCACTTACCCGTAGTTCTCCGTGCACTGGCACTCATAGTCGGCAACTCGATCCACGCACTTTCCTCCGTTTTTGCATGGCGAAGAGGCGCACTCGTCGATGTCGTGGTCGCAGAGGGAACCTGAAGGAGGAATCAATGATTAGAGATCAAAGATCACGCATAATCTATTTCCACTCTCTTGAATTCAATCTCAGTTGTGGTCGCACAGGGAACCTGCGAGGAGGGTAGAGATCAAAGATCAAGACCAAGAAACTGATCGGACCGAAACCGAAAAATATGTTTCTCGTTTCTTCGCTGCGCAAATCACATTTGGTGTAGGTTTCAGAAAACGCATTTTCTTCTGTGGGTTTGTAAGATCTAATAACTCCGGGGTTGATTCGCATCTAAAAATCACGACTACAGTTCGAAAACAAATCAGAACTTTCCTTATTCAACACGCTCTCTGGTTTCCCCTACCGTTGAAAGTGCACGCGAAATTAGGAGAGCAACTCGTGCTTTCCGAACGCTAATCACGACTCACCATCGAACCCAGCCGCGCACTGGCACGTGAACTGTCCCCTGGAGGAGGTGCAGGTGGCTCCGTTGGCGCAGGGAGCCGTCTCGCACATGTCGATTTCTTCCTGGAATGAAATACTGTAAAATTTCCGTTCGATATACTTTCATGGTTTTAAATGGTGTCGTTGTTGCTCTACGATGATGAGAAGTGTGAGATTGTGCACATCTTTGGCTTCAGATTCCTCACCTCGCATCGTTCTCCTCTATACCCCTCCTCGCACTGACAGACGTGTTCCGGGCTCTAACTACCCAACTACACTTTTTTCCGTTCAAAAACTCATTTCCAAGTTCCAACCAAAGTGAGCAGAACCACAATCAATCAGTTTTCCTTACCTCGCATCGTTCTCCTCTGTATCCCTCCTCGCACTGGCACACGTGCTCTGTCGGCGTCTTCTGTCTACACGATCCATGCATGCACGGAGAGGAGAGACAGGAACCGGCAACCTCGCATTGATCACCTGAGATGGATTGATCTTTGATCTTTAGATCGATCGATACTACCGTAACCCCACTGTACTCACCCAGATAGTATTCCCTGCACTTGCACTTTGTCTCTCCACTCGCTTCCTCCACCTTCTTCCTCTACCGTATCCTACCATACCCCGACGTAACACTACCGTAACCCCACAGTACTCACCCAGATAGTACTCTCTGCACTTGCACTTCGTCTCTCCACTCGCTTCCTCCACGCACTCTCCCCGTACCTACCGAACCCTTACCGTTATCTACCGTAACCCTACCGTACTCACCCAGATAGTATTCCCGGCACTTGCACTTCGTCTCTCCACTCTGCTCCTCCAAGCACTCGCCGTCGTTCTGGCACGGGATAAGAGAGCAGCCACCCAGGCGGAGCGAGCAGGAACTGGAAACTGATCTTTGATCTTTCTCCTAAAGATGGCTTAATTCGTCTACCCAAGTGCAGTAAGGAAATGGAGAAATGCAGTAAAAGCTCGTAGAGGGAAAACGGCTAGAAATTTAGAAGGAAGGACGAGAAACTCACGCTCCAGCCCAAGGCGCGATGCAGTGGCACAGCGTCCCATTCAAAACAGGTTGACAGTTACCCTACGCCCATTACTCTTTGCTCCTAGCCCCATTACAGAAGTATGCTAACGTTCCCAGTAGGTCGGAAATTCAGCCATGATAATCCTATGAACTCACGCTCCAGCCCACGGCGCGATGCAGTGGCACAGCGTCCCATTCAACACAGGTTGGCAGTCTCCATGGGATGAGCAGGAGGAGGCAGAGCATGTGGAGAGGAGGGCATCGCAGTGAGGACCGGTGTAGCCTGAGGATTATTTAGGTTTGAACATTCGCAGCATCCCTACAAATACTTATCTTTCTGAATGGAGAAAGATAAGGATTTGCTGTGAATATCAAGGGACTATTGCAGAGAGCGTTCATTTGTGGAAATATCGGAAGAGTGAAACTCAAACGAATTCATTGTAGAGTTATGCATGGTGAAACAGCGACTGCATTGCTGACAGTTTGAAAGGTGACAATACTCAACTATTATGCTTCCGCGACTCACCAGGCAGACAACTGCACTTGTATCCTCCAACAGCCTCCGGCGCTGCTAGGCAGAGACCGTGACTGCCACAGGGCGAGAGGGCAGGGGAGGAGTGGCAGGGGGAGGGAGGGATCTGCAAGTGGAATAATTTGCGTGAAATTCACTTTTCCAGTAGCTTTTGCATCGATTACAACAACATCACCGCCTCAGCTTTCCCGCTAATACTTCAAAAGTAAGTAGAGCCAAAGCCTTCCATGATTTCAAGCAAATCGGCCTTGGGTATCATTCAATTTCTCACCTCTTCTCCCCACTCCATCCCTCCTGGCACTCGCACGAGTGCCCTTTACTACATCTCTTGGCCTTTTCAAGAATTTTCGAAACTTTAACTATTTTACGGATATGATCAAAATAACGAACCTCACACCTCTCCCCCGTCCATCCCTCCTGGCACTCGAATGACACACACACTAACCCAATCTCATGCCCTTTTCAAAGATTTTCGAAACTCTATTTTTTTCGAGATGTGGTTATGATCTAAACAACGAACCTCACACTTCTCCCCCGTCCATCCCTCCTGGCACTCGCATGAGTATCCTTCACTACCGCTCACACAACGACCAGCACAGTTGTCGGGCGAGCAGAGCGAGGAACCCTGGAAGTGTCAGTGTTCCAAATTTAGTAGAGCATGGTTTTCATGTAATATAAAACCTTCGAAATATAAAATTTAACAAAATCTGAGCAGAACGAGGAACCCCGGAGAACGAACAACGTTAGCAGGAGAATGATGAGTTTCAGTAATTCTACAAGAGCTTCGATTCGTTAATTTTATGATTTTTTTCACATAATCCTTTTCAAAATCTCAAATTATCGAAGAACGGAATGGTTCGAGTGTCAAAGCGCTCGATTACATCTCGTTTCACAAACGATTTGCATTATTCATGATTTTGAACGGAATCGAGAAAATGTTGATCAATGGTGAAACAAGGGCGGTACCTCCAGTGCGCAGGTCGCTCCGTGATGACCCGGCAGACAGAGGCAGTTCCACGCTGCAGCCGAGGAGTTGCTGCGACTGCAGAGAGATCGAAGATCAGATTGATGATTTCACTCTTTTGATGATACTCTCGCGGAGGCTCTAGAGAAACGATCGTGCACTGCGAATAGTTGAGTTTCACAACTCGCACAATAGTTCACGATCAAAGAGACACTAGTTATTACTCGAAAGTAGGTATAGAAAAAATCGAAGACGTCATCATTCGCGCACTTATAGTGATTGCAATATTTCTATGAAGTAGAAAGATCAAATCCCACTCACCGACACACTCCATCGTTGCTGCACTTGTCATGGCTGGCGCACGGATCATCGACGATCTCACAGGAAGGACCGGAATAGCCGGGAGGACAGACGCATCTGAAATAATGCGCTTACGATTTGAGCAGAAATCTTCGAAAACCGTAGTTTTACACTGCTTTCAGTTTTTTACATTCAACATTGGTATTCGATGCATGAATAACCCTTGGGCTGAAAACATGTTTGAATAGTAGCTTGATTTGCGAGCAAATAAAATAAAATAGTACATTTAGACCAGCTACTAATTTGACGGCGATAAAACCTTCGGAAATTATCAAGAACTGGTCTAAATGCGCAATCTAGTTTCGAACGTTTCCGCTTATATTACTCTGTGCAAGGGGGCTACCGCCCCCTTGAACCCCCGCCCACTTCATATTGAGAAAGGCAAGGGAACTCATCACTTGAAATGTACGCATAGGCTGCAAAGGTTGGAACTTCATTAAGTGAAGAATAGCTTTTATACATGCTTCTTCATGTTGCTGTAGAAAATTGCGCATTTAGAGCAGTTCTTGATAATTTCCGAAGTTTTTATCGCCGTCAAATTAGTAGCTGGTCTAAATGTACTATTTTATTTTATTTGCTCGCAAATCAAGCTACTATTCAAACATGTTTTCAGCCCAAGGGATTTCCGAAGGTTTTATTGATTCCGGGAACCGGAGAACCAAGGATCAAATATGTTTCACGAAATAAAAGGAAATGCGAAAAACCCCCTTCATTTATTGTTAGCTAATTCTGCGTGCAAACCCTATGAAGAGTTAGCATGCTGAATGCTATTCTGTAGTTTCTTTACTGTGCAAGGGGGGCTCCGCCCCCCTTGACCCCACCGCCAGGGGGCTCCGCCCCCTGGACCCCCGATTAAGGCCAAGTAGGTCCTGTGAAAATACCTAGTAGCACCAGTACTGATATGCTTCCGGGAAATCAGGCGTCAGAGTCCGCGAGGACAAGCGCTGACGGCTGCAGGAGAGAATGAAGAGTGTGAAGCCGAGAAACTCACGCGTCAGACGCGTGAGGGAGGCGGACACGCGTCACTCCTCGCGGACTAGCGCCAATGGTGGGAGGAGAGAAGCGAGGGCGAGGGAGAGGGAGGGGAAAAGGGGGAGACGAGAATCTCACGCGCCGGTCTCGTGAGGGTCGCGGACACGCGCCACTCTATGCGTACGCGTTGCCGGAGCATGCGCGGACGAGCGGAAGGAGCGGGCGAGCGAGCGGGGGAGAGGGGAGGGCGAGAGAGCATGCAGAATGGAGAGGGCGGCGAGAGATAGGCGAGACGACGAGAGGGAGGCGAGAGAGTATGCAAATCGGAGAGACGGCGCTCCGGAGCG
>LS502146.1:654036-728797 GCA_900490845.1 Pristionchus japonicus | reverse complement strand
AGATCTGATAGTTCCATCAATCCGACGCGTTAAAACTGTGGTTCGGGACGATGTTCCCCCAGTGCGCAGTGATACGTTGTATCCGCGTAGCGAAGGATCAGTATGACTCCAATTGAGAGCATCATTCACTCAGCGAGCAAGCGCATCGGTGGTACGGGTAGTTCAGTGGTAGAACACCTGCCCGGTAAGCGGAAGCCCCCGGTTCGATCCCCGATCCCCGGTCCGTGCCATAACCTTTGCTGTCTTGCAATGATCATGTAACTTGAGCCTGCTCGGCTATGACTAGAGCAAATCACTCAGAACATATCAGATTCCATAAATTTTATCAATCGTGACTGAAAATGTGAAGATCGCTCACCCGATGTCTCCTCACTGCACTCCATCCACTCGTGGGGGACTGATTGGGGAGGAAGGAGAGAGGGGTGGAGGACTCGATCGAGATTCCTGAACATCATCTTAGTAGCACATCTATCCATTTTCAAAAGTTGTTGTTGCAAGTTGAAAATTTTGCAACAGTAGTGACCGTGAATTTCAGCTGAGTTTCAACGATGGTTCACAGGCTCCAAGAAACGGCTTTCTTTGATTTATCTCTCAATAGGAGTGTAAAATGAATAACACGCCTGTCACGAAAGAATCGAGCTAAAATGACAATTCTTGGGAATGGGGCGAAAATGGTCAAATGAGTTAGCACCATTTTTGGACACCTCTAGGCATGCCCTAACCGCCCCTGAAGTCCCATTGTGCTGAGATCATTCTGGGGCACCATGCACCGGGTCGTTTCCATGGATCCCCAACTTTGAACGCGAATATCTTCGTTTTGGTGCATTTTTGAGAGAACTTGTCGTAAGTACGACCCTCGCTTATTTCCCGACCTCTATCGATCTAAACAAACTAGAAGTCAAAAAAGTGACTCCGAACGGTGCTACACTTCAGGGAGCATAATTCAAAAATTTAGGAAAAGGAGGTGCTCTTCTTTTAATATGATGTGTATCTCGCTGAGTCCTTTCGAATGAGTGGCTAACGAAAAAAATACGTTAATGCGTTCATGTGGTTCACCCCTTCAAAAGAATTTCGATTATTTGAAGTCATTTCACTTCATTCCATTCCACACCGCGCTGCTCAGGGCGCGCGGAGAGAGATGAAACATATTGAAATATTTTGAAGAGAGGACAAAGAATGAGAGATATTGAGCTCAGGGCGCGCGGAGAGAGATGAAACATATTGAAATATATTGAAGAGAGGACAAAGAATGAGAGATATTGAGTATGTTTCATCTCTCTCCGCGCGCCCTGAGCAGCGCTGTGTGGAATGGAATGAAGTGAAATGACTTCAAATAATCGAAATTCTTTTGAAGGGGTGAACCACATGAACGCATTAACGTATTTTTTTCGTTAGCCACTCATTCGAAAGGTCTCAGCGAGATACACATCATATTAAATAAAGAGCACCTCCTTTTCCTAAATTTTTGAGTTATGCTCCCTGAAGTGTAGCACCGTTCGGAGTCACTTTTTTGACATCTAGTTTGTTTAGATCGATATAGCTCGGGAAATAAGCGGGGGTCGTACTTACGACAAGTTCTCTCAAAAATGCACCAAAACGAAGATATTCGCGTTCAAAGTTGGGGATCCATGGAAACGACCTGGTACATGGTGCCCCAGAATGATCTCAGCACAATGGGACTTCAGGGGCGGCTAGGGCATGCCTAGAGGTGTCCAAAAATGGAGCTAACTCATTTGACCATTTTCGCTCCATTCCCATGGTCAGCTCGATTCTCTCGTGACAGGCGTGATAAATAAACGAGTGAAATTCTCACCTCTAATGCACCCCCAGAACGAGTCCATCGACGTCGTCGCGCCCACTCTGATTGCCGAGGCGGAGGGATGAGAGAGCGAGGACGCACGAGGAATTCCTGAAGGTAATGAAATTACAATTGAGTTTCACAGGCTCTAAACAAGATCTATGCAGTGTACTTCTTCAGTTTCCTTTTCTCTTGGCTTCCAAGAATTACAAAAATGTACCAACATGGCCTAACGATTGCCACGTATTTTTTTTGGTTTCTCATCGCTTGAACAACGTTTGAGATACATTGTTATAAATAAAAAAAACTCTAGTGGTTGCGTAAAGGGTCAGGTTCTAAGCACTTCGTCCTCTTACCATAAATCTGTCCATCGATCCGCACAACGTTCTTGTGCACACTAATTGTTTTAGTTTGTGATCAATACTAATCGGGATAACCTAGCAGCCCGGCATGATTAACTATCCAAAAATTTTAAGTTTTTTTGAGAATCACCCACCATAAATCTGTCCATCGATGCGCACGACATTCTTGTGCACACTGACGTTCCTCCACTGTCCCGTGGCCAGTCGTTGCTTGAGTTGGAAGGGAGAGGATCCACCCAGTTGGAGGCGACCATCGACGAGGGAGATGGAGAAGTCGTCCTAAAGGTATATTTTCCGATAAGGATGATCTACTTTGCTCTGCCAAGCTACTTCTGCATCAGAATGTGGAAATAATTGCTACAAATTTGAATAGATTTGTATGCTCCAGTTGCATGCAGTGCAATCTTTCTATGATTGTTTATTAATGCGGGTAGAGTCGTTGCAGAAAGGTTTTATATGAGGAGACTCACAATCGTCAATATGTGCCCTCTCTCCGAGTTGGTCCTGATCGCGAACTCGATCTTCTCCACGGGAATCTTCTTTGACCTGGCGAAATCGGCGAACGATGATTCGACGAGGTGGGCGGGGCCGGAACCTGCAGAGATCAAAGATCACGGATAAGATCACGGATAAGATATCTCCAGGAAACAGGTCAGAGTGATGATAGGGAAAGATCAAAGATCAACTACGCAGACTGCACGTTAACATGCTTTATGAGTCCGCAAGGTTGATGAGGTCCGGAAAGATCAAAGATCATCGACTCACAGGTGTATCCATCGGCGTGAGAATAGCACAGGGCGCCAGAGGGACACGAATGGTCGATGCAATGGTCTTGCTGAAATTCACAGTTTGTTTGTTTCTAGACCACGAAGCAGAAATGGCTATAGTCGATATTGAGAATTGGCTATAGTCGATATTATCCGTTTACAAAGATCTCTGAAACATAACCTGAGTCTATCGAATGAGTGAGGTTTCTACAGAATTATTAATTCAGTTGGAAATCCAACAACAACGCCATTGAATGCATGCAATGATGTTAGTAAGCGCTTCATCTACAGTACCAAAACACATTGGCAAATCAGTTGTCGATCGTCGCCTATCGTAACCCAGAAGAGTGAGACGGCCGTACCTGCTCGCACATCCGCCCTGTGAATCCCCTCTGACAGGTGCAGGTGTAGTCATTGAAGAGGAGCGAGCAGCGACCGTGACCACAGGGAGAGGACGAGCAGAGGTCGTCCGAGATTAGACCTGAGGATGTGATGGTTATGCTTTTCTACCAGCGTTCTTAATGAGAAAATGTGAAGGCGACTATGCACTAGGACACTTGCACCATTGTCCTAGCAATAGGTATACGCTATTTTCTTTAACACGGGGCTTGTTACGGAAGAAAAAGCAAAATGTTGCATATTCATTTCGTTTTGGAGTGGAAAAAGTTTTTCTCTGATCGCAGCACCTTCCAAGATCCCGCTCGAGTGCTGTAGACTGCCCAGTGCCTTCACTTCTACTACGTGTTTTAGCAAACGTTAGTAAGGAAAGCGCTCATCCCTCCATTTGGAGTAGCAACGCACCTTCCAAAATCCCGTTCGAGTGCTGCAAACTGCCCAGTGCCTTCACTTCTACTAGGTCATTCGGCAGACAAGATTGAACACTAATCTCCTTTTGAAGCCATTCAGCTTAGCAGCTCACCTTCCAAGATCCCGCTCGAGTGTTGCAGACTGCCCAATGCCTTCACTTCAATCTCCGTCGGATGGAGGACGGCCGAGAGGTCGTTCACGCGGATGTCTTGCAGGGAACCTGGAGTGAGACGATGTTGAGTGGTTTTGGACGTCAGAATGAGCCCAAATATTAGTTCACTAGAGAAACTTTCACTAAAAATATTCAATACTAAGGATCGTTCACGCGGATGTCTTGGAGAGAACCTGCAACGATAAGCTCGTTTGAGATCCATTTGTGCGTATTCGCTAATGCAAAAAATACTGAAACGCCATTTTTTCATCTGATTTTGAAAGAATGCTCACGCGTATGTTCTACAGGGTTCCAAGCAGCTCTAGTCTTATTTTATTCTGATTTTTCACTGAAATGATTCACAGAAAACATCGCTCATTCTTCACATCCCAATATTTAAAAGAGCTTTGAAACATACTCAAATCTGAATGTTTGAAATCATGTCTTTCTGTGTTTCCCTCTCACCTTTTGTGGTATGCACTGTAGAAGGAAACTCTCACCCTTGAAATGGTTCTCCGTCGTGAAGGCTCCATGCGCTGAACCATTCGCTGTTCCTATCAGCAGTGAATCCGTAAAGAGAGGATAGTCGAAGCGGGACTCCAACTGTGCTTCTCCTCTCGGGACGCCATCGATCGAGATCTGAAGATACGGTAGCTGGTGGATACGGTAATGATCGATTGATAAGTGAGTTTATTTGTAGGATACAGTACCCTACCGTACCTTCAACACGCTCTTCTCTCTCGTGAGAACCACAAGGTGCTCCTCGTTGTCGTCGACTCGGGTTTCAGAATCCACGTCGATTATCGATTTTCGGCCGACGCGCGCGCGACCTGAGCGAAGGGTTACGTCATCATTATGCAATGAGTAATGAGTAATGTCGAATAGGGAACAGAGACGCTAGTTGTAAGCGACAGTGATAGAAAGCTTATTTTGACTGGAAAAGTCCTGACTAGAACACAAAAAAAGTTCTGAAGCTTCTACAGAAACTCACGGTCGAAATTGGCGCGACCTGTCAATTGAAAACGTCGAAATTTCGTCAACAATGAACCTGCAAATGCTTACCATGCATGGTTCCATTGCGGATCTCCAGTGACATGAAGGTCGCCAGGTCTCGGGCGTCGTCTCCTGAAATTCGGGTAATCAGCAAAACTGATTTACTAAAATATTTTCATTAATTAATAAACTAATTAATTAACAACGAACCCGGTTCGACCCTCTCTCCGAGCACCATGAGCACAGCCTCCTGTTGTTTAGTACGGACGAGAACGGAGAGCGAGGAGGAGTATTTGAGCTGAGAGGAGAGATGAGAGATCAAAGATCAAAGATCAATCAAGAACAGAAAGATCAAAGATCAAACCTCGCTGGCAACTCCATTCGCGATTCCGAAATGCGCGTAGCTGATCTGGTTGTCGTGTCCTGCAAATTTGATGATTCACTGTTCGGACATGCTTCAGAAGGCCTTTACAAGATGTGCATTGGTTATTCAGCAATAGTTTGCAGTGCATCACAAAAAATTCAAACAGCATCCAATCAAATTTCTCACAACTCAAAGGTTTCCTGCTACGAAAAAAAGGCTACGGTTCGTGGCAAGTACAGTAGGATTCGCCACTCACCAAAAGTCGAAGGCGAGATTGCATTCTTTCACAGAGGCGGCAGAAGTGAAGGTGAGACACAGGAGAACGCACTAACTTCAACTCTATCAGCACTGCTACTCTCTATGAATGCGCACTAAGAGTGATCACTCACCAAACGTCGAAGGTGGAAGAGCGTTCTTGCACAGTGGCGGCAGGAGGGGTGACGGGCACTGACAGGAGAATGCATCCCACAGGTCGAGGCACTCCCCTGTCCCACAAGGAGATGAGGCACAGGGAGAGTGATGGGAGCAGCCTGAATGAGTTCATCGTTGGTCCATCACCTTACACTCAGTAATACAACATCAGTTTCTATATCCTGAAATACAGCAAATTTGTGGGAAACCCTGAACAGACTATGAAGCAACAAAAGTTTGATTCATCTGACTGCAACGATCAGTGAATGCACACAGAAAGAATCATAGAAGATCGATAATCTACCGTACTCAATCTATACCGTACCTCTCGTCAATGCGACTCCTCTCGGCAGCGCCGCCATGTCGCGGTACTCGCCGTCGATAACGAAGTCTGGAAGGAATCAAAGATGAACTGTGACGTCATCGTTCAGATTTCAGATCTGTCAGTTTTTGTTGCCTTCATTTCTACTCGACTCGTACGACTTTCGAAAATGGGGAGAGGACGGAAAAGTTTCATGGAAAGTGTGATTCACACCAGTAATACATCCACAAAATAGCTTAGCAAATGATAATCAAAGAATATCGAGTATATTTACCAGCAATGCATCCCACAAAGTAGCTCGAGGCGGATATCTTGCCCAGCCTCGTCGAGAACACATCAAAAGAGGAGGGACGAGGAAGGGGACGAGTGAGGAGGTGACGAGTGGAGGAGGAGAGGGAGACGAGCAGGTCCTGATAAATTATGATAAGCTACATCTGCAATTCAGCACTAATGGCTCCAACTTTAGTAGATTATGAAATGATTTTTCCAATACCAGCGATACCCGAATTGCATTTCGAAAGTATAAAAGAAAGATTAGCAGCGCGTGAAGCTCATTTGATCATTTACTTTGACAGCACATTTTTGGAAAGTGCGACTTCTAATGCGATTTGGCAGTAGTTCGAGCAGTTGTCTTATGCTTCGCAATACGAAATCCTCACTTTCTCCGCTTTCCTCAGTCCGATCTCGTACCACTCTCCATCATTGACTCGAGTGGGCAGGATGACGTAGGCAGTGGTGGAGATGTTGAGGGTCAGGAGGCCGTCCTGGAAGAATATTTGATTTTGTTCGTTTACAGCAACAAAAAGCAACAATTGTGCAATCCGAATGCTCAGCTTTGATAATACTGCGTTTAGCGCACAGTACGGAACATTTAATTCGCTAGTGAATTATTGATAATTTCTAAATTTTTAATCTTCTCGGGTATTGCTGATAGATCTCGTAGGAAACTACTAAGTACAATAGCAAAGGTCCTAGAGCCGTCAATCAATATCTGAAAATCTACAGGGTGGAATAATAAGCGGAACGGTTTATTCTATTGCGATACATTCTAGTCTTTTTGTCGCAACTGAAAACGCATTATCACATGTGACAACTTGCAAGAGAATCACAATCATTGGCCTACTCGTTTAGGATAAATGAAAGGGCTGGCTTACCTCCAGGAATACCGAATACAGCTTCGTGCCGAACAGATCCTCTCCCGAGATGAGATGCACGCCCTTGAGAGTGGTCCGGAAGGAGAAGGAGACCGAGTAGGGCAGCGGACCTGCAGAGATCAAAGATCAATGATTTTCCCTCTTTGAGATAGGGAGCAATCCTTTCCTGTGAATCTTCACTCACGACCTAACCATCACTCTCCCTTGCAGTCGGGAAAATCACATTATCAGTGATTCACCAAGCCTTATGTCTCTCATTCTTCGGTATCAATCTTCGTATCTCGATTCGAGCGCGAAAATGTGAGCTCTAGGGACTATAAAACAGAGGCTACCTTGAGAGGAGCACACTTCTTGCTTCTATCCTCTTTCTATCTTCCCCTATTGACTTTGTCCTCCTTTTAGCATTAAAAATGTTTCGAGCTCGAAACTGTACAATCGATATTTTTGCAGTTTGAAAACTCTACATGTTTTCAATTTTCGATGAATGATGTCGTAGACAAGATTCAAGACGAACAGATCATGTGAGTGCTTTCAACTGTTTTACTGCAAGAGACAAAGATCTTTATAATGTATAGATGTCAAATATTTTAAGATTCTCGAATACTTTTTGCAGGATCCACGAATGCATTTCAGAAGAGGAAAAAACTATTGGAGACGGATATGGCCTCAGCAATGGCTGGGAAAGACGAATTAAAAGGTGAGCAATATTTCTTTTGCACTTTATGCACGATCGTTTTCCATCGTATTTTGAACTGAGAAATCAAGTGAAATAATGAATACTATCGTTCAGGTTGCACAATACTCGCAGGGTGCAAGGGCGCGATCAACAACGCAACAATGAGATTGAGGAAACTGACACTGATAAAGATTAATTCATTTTCATTGTTGTTTCATTTGTTGTATTTTGCAACATAGAATGCAACAAACAACTCTTTCTACTCGTGGAAATGTGTATCAATCGATTATGGTGTCTCGCCAATTCTTTAGTTTGAAAAAAGAAACGACCATAACATTGAACTTAGTTTGACTTAGTTTTCTTCTTCGTCTCTCTTCTTCACACTTTCTCTGCGCTTTTATTCATCAGTATCTCGTATGCGAGAGCCGATATTTTGATAGGAGATCCGGGAAATTGAAACGACATCCGGAACCGTGAAATAGCCCCACTGACCCGAACTCGATCCGATCATCACGTGCGGACTCTGGTGCACGAAGAGGGACTGCGCCGAGAAGGAAACGGCCGTCTCCATCGAGCAGCCGGGACCGCCGAATCTGAGGAAACCGGGGATTAGGAGAACCGGGAGATACTGAGGACCGGCTTTTCCCGTAACCGGGAAATGGCTCACCCCACTGGACATCCGCAGACGATCGTCGACGTAGTCATTGTCGATGCTCGACGGCAGATGGACGGGGAGGGGCAGGAGAGCGTGGAGCAGGACTGGAAATGAATCTAATCTTGTAAGCCTGGAAAGCATCATCGGCAGATTAAATAGGAAAGAATCGGTGTGATTTGTGTCCATTACGAATGAGTCCAATCGAATCGCCTAGCTCCTTTGGAACATATTTACCGTCTGAAGCATATCGTATGTCGAAGCCCTTCGCGACCTATTCAGAGTTATCAAATAAAGCAGCACGATTTTGTAATCTACTTGCATCGTGGCCAGACCATAAAACTATTTTAGAAACATTCTTAATTAGCAGATCCGGAGAATATCCCACCCAGAACCGGGAAATCACCTTGGTAGTCTGCTCGCATCTCGGTCCAACGAAACCGTCCTCGCACTCGCACACTGCGCCCTCCTCCGTCTCGATGCAGCGAGTGGAGTGCAGGCATTGGGAGCAAGTGACCTGGAGACGAGAATTTGCACTCAGGGAGTCTTCGAACCGGCTGGTCTTTTACAGCTAAAGCCATGAGGCCGCGTCTAATTCCCCTTCGACGCCTATAAATTATAGGCTATAATTGCTTCATCCTTATGTAATCAGGCAATAATCGAGTGCTAGCAAGTCATTTACGTCATTGCGATTTTTACTTTTGATTTCCTACTCACCTCGGGCGCCGCCTCCGGCATGATCATCATCTGCGTCGTCGTCGTTGATGGAATCTCGGTAGTCGTCATCTTCGTCGTTTCAGTCTTCGACGTCGTTGAAGTCGTCGAGGGCGTTTGGCTGGTGGTCGATGGCGTCATCGTTGAAGTGGAAGAGGAAGAGGAAGAGGAGGACGAGGGAGGGAGGTCGGCGAGTTCCTGCAATTGTTCAACTTGAGTTTCATCGAAAGCACAAGCGAAATTGTGAATCAAATCAGTGATTTTAATAACACGGGTCTCCTGTAAAAACGTAGGAAAATCAAAGGTTTTTGCGACAGTAAAAAATGTTTGGCCTTCGATTCCGCTGAAAGTACTTTGACTAGGTATAATGAGGCCAAGGAGAACACTCATTCACTTTGTTTCTCAAAATTTGCATATCTACGTGAGTTTTTGACTTAAAACTTCGAAAGGCTGAATCTCGCTTCGTTTTTGACCTACCGAGTTCTAGTTTGGTGCAATCGATTCGTATTGTCCGTGTCTTTATTTCACTTCTCAGTGATCACATGAAAAAACGCCATCTTTCATGCGTAAATTCGGAAAAACTGTTTTTGTACATACATTATGTAAATTATCTCGAAATTTTTTCGTTGTGATCACGAATTTTATTGGTCAATCTGATTCTCCATCACTCTAGTGAGGTTCCCTAGTACTTGATATCCCGTATATGTTACCGCCCGATAGCGATCTCTTGACGCTATTTTTGGAACTGAGCGAATTTTTTGAGCTGAAAAATAGCGTCAAGAGATCTCATGATTTCCTACTTGTGATCACGATTTTTACTACCCATATCAGTTTCCCATCCTACAAGAAAGGTTCCCAGTTACATCATTGTTCCTAACTCTGAGCGCCCGATAGTGATCTCTTGACGCTATTTCTCAGCTCAAAAAATTCGCTCAAAGTTCCAAAAATAGCGTCAAGAGATCGCTATCGGGCGGTAACATATACGGGATATCAAGTACTAGGGAACCTCACTAGAGTGATGGAGAATCAGATTGACCAATAAAATTCGTGATCACAACGAAAAAATTTCGAGATAATTTGCATAATGTATGTACAAAAACAGTTTTTCCGAATTTACGCATGAAAGATGGCGTTTTTTTCATGTGATCACTGAGAAGTGAAATAAAGACACGGACAATACGAATCGATTGCACCAAACCAGAACTCGGTAGGTCAAAAACGAAGCAAGATTCAGCCTTTCGAAGTTTTAAGTCAAAAACTCACGTAGATATGCAAATTTTGAGAAACAAAGTGAATGAGTGTTCTCCTTGGCCTCATTATACCTAGTCAAAGTACTTTCAGCGGAATCGAAGACCAAAAATTTTTTACTGTCGCACTTGTTCCTACGTTTTTACAGGAGACCCGTGATAAGAGATCTCTTTCAAAAATAAAAACATTTTCCTCGCACAGAAAAATCTCCCACTAACATTCCTATAATTCGCTAGAGCAAAAATGCGACGGTAATCCATGAATCATTCAGAGTTGCTTACCTCGGGCGTCGGAGTGGGCAGACTCTGGAAGACCTTCTCCTCTCAGAGTAATCTTCCACTAGCATTCCCATGTTCACCCTATTGCTAGTTGGAGAGCTCAAACACGGAAAAGATACCAAAGATGTCCTAAAAAGTGGGAAAATGCGAACCTCAGGCGTCGGAGTGGGCAGACTCTGGAATACGTCCACTTTCTCCTCGCAGTAGTTGCCTCCGAATCCGCGCTCGCAGATGCACTCAAACGAGCCTTCGTCATCTGAGAGTACGGTAGGTTACTGACATCAGAGAAAGTATTGATTTGCCTAGCATGATCGTCTGAGATTACGGTGGCGTTACGGTACTATTGATTGATAGAGGATAAGATCAAAGATCAAAGATCCCTCACCTCCCAACTCCCTGCACGTTCCTCCGTTCTTGCAGGGGTGATCGGAGGCGCAGGCGCCTACTCGCCTCTCGCACCACGTGCCTGCAAAAAAGACGTTCGAAATACCGATCATTGTCTCTCATTTCGCATCTCAGCCTGGTGAGAGAGTGTGTGAAATCAAGAGACGGCGACTCGTATTTCGAACTCTACTACGAATATGACGTTCACGGACGCATTAATCAGGTCTCACACTATCAAATTGTGTTTCACAGGGTGCGCAAGAGAGGTTGTGAATCCGAAATAACGATGATATATTGTTTGCCCTCGCAAAAGCAGAAACATGAATGAAAATGTAGAATTGAAACTCTCGTTATCCATACCTGTGAACGAAGCAGGACATGCACAGGTGGGCTCGCCGTTCGAGAGGAGACAGTAACCTGTAACGATTGGGACCAGAATGAATCCACTCTCCACTATTTCCCTAGAAACGAGGTTACAATTATAACAGAAATGGTAAATCTGCAAGAAAGTGACAAGAAAGAGGGATTCCTAAAGAGAGAAGACCTCAAACGATTAGGAACTGAATGATTCCATGCAATGTCTGTTGTGTTTCACGGTGTGCACAAAACGCAAGGCTATCAGAGTGTGACAATCTTCCTAGGATGGATTCATAAACTATTTCTCTAAAATCACGACCTACCGCCGTTCCCACAGCGAACGTGCGCGCACAGATCCTGCACAGGCGCAGCTACCGTACTCGTCGTGGGCGCTACCGTAGTCGTTGTCGATGTAGTCGATGCGACCTGGAATCGATCGATGGCGTAGATCAAAGATCAAAGATCATACCTCGCAGTTCACTCCCTCAAATCCTGATTGACACTCGCAGAAAGTTGCTGCCAGTCCACGAACGCACTTGCCACCATTTGAACAAGGGTTGCCTGCAAAGGAAAGGATGATCTACCAGCTACGAATCAGAGAGTCGGACGAGACAACAGAACAACTTTATCCCCGAGGTTAGCAATGAACACAGAGAAAGAGGGGCAAGATTAGGAGTAAGGACGGGAACAGGGTCGATGCTCTTTTGCTAAGGCGTCTAGGCGATATGTTAGGATGCACGGTCTTTGGTGTGGTATTATACGGGGTTGAACTGGATATAGTAGGAGAACGAGACGACATGTTAGGGGTTACGGTAACAGGTAATTCGGGGATTATGGTAGCAGGCAAGGATACTGTAGGAGGACCAGACAACAGGTTAGATATTACGGTAAGAGGTACGGTAGGCGTCGATAAACTACCGTTGACTAGGCACTCCGCGGGTTTCTCGCAGGCGACTCCACTGAAGGCCGGGTCGCACAGACACATCGACTTTTCGGCCGTGAGCTGCACGCACTTGCCACCGTTGAGACAGTCACCGCAGGCGGAGGAGGACTGGAATAGAGAGCCGGTGAATAGACAGAGCCGGTGTTCGAAATCCGGAATCGATACATCCCTTAATTTTTTGGCACAGCCTACAGAGAGACTCCATGAAATTTATCAGACTTCGATTCATCAATTATCAGCGAGATTGAAAAGAAAAAGAGTGGTAAAATTCAGGAAAGTGAGGCAAAAGATTATCCGCAGCGAGCAGGATTCGAACCTACGCGGGCAGAGCCCAATTGATTTCTAGTCAATCTCCTTAACCACTCGGACATCGCTGCACATGTTCTGCATCCAATAAGTCCTGGTTAAGTTACAGATAGAGTTTCGTTGACTGTCAATCTAGGCTGATCAAATATTTCGACCTCTCTCTTTTGAACACTCTTGCTTGCTTTCTCTGACCGACGAAAGAGTACCGCTAACTGAGAGGTCGTATAATTTTCTCAGCTGTCAATCATTCAATTGTCATTCATTACGCTCAATCGTTGCAAAGGCACTACCCTCTCACCATTTTGATGTTGTTAGCTTACATCTTAGCCTATAGAATAGAAAAGATGAGAGAAAGACTCACCACTGGAGTGCATCCATCAGCCAGAACAGTTCCATTCGCACAGGCGCACGCGAACCCTCTTCCCTCGTGGTGCACACAGCCACCGCCGCAGAGTGAGGAGCAACCCTCGATGGAGCAGGTGGGGCCTGCAGAAATATTGAATTCATAAGGAGCATTCAAGCAACTCTCAGAGCTTCGTGCTCAATGCAGTTTTGCTCCAATTGCCAAGCTTCAGTTTCGAATGAACAAACAAGTGTGAGAAACGATTAGCATGCTGCAATCTCTGCCTGGGAGGCCACCGTACTTTGGAACAGTTCTAGCGACTAACCCATGAATCCAGCCTTGCAACGACACTCGAAATCGCCCAGTTTGTTGAAGCACTCGCCGCCGTTTCTGAAATTTGTATGATCGATGTAACCTCATCATTTTTAATTTATTATATTTGGGCATTTTGAATCATCTTCAACCAGCTATAATCGATTAAACACTTTCAAGTATTTTCTTGAGCATCAAGTGAAACTCAAGTGTTCACACGTGAAACTCAGTGTAACGTTTTCAGCTGATCAAATTACAGATTTCGATTAAGGAAGATGACAAGACTTTCAAAAATGGCAACAAAAAATTTACTAGAACATCTACACTGTATTCTACCGTGCTAGTTTCCAAATTTCGTACAGACCAACAACTTCTAAAGTAAGGGCATGCTCAACTCACTCGCAGGGATTCTCCGCACACTCGTTCACGTCCTCCTCGCAGTGATCTCCCTTGAAGGAGGGTGGACAGGAGCAGCGAGCCTCGGTCTGGAATTGCGTCATCATTAGGTAAATTATATGATTCTCGCAGGAAAACTTATGCTCCAGGTGTTAAACAAGGTGAAAATTCGATAAATAATAAAAGTGACTTTTCCCACAGACACATTTTTCTCCATGTTTACAAGGAGTGGAGTAGCAGCCGACCATGCAGAGCTAGCTGCATGGTCAGCCCCTTATCTCTACTCCACTAATATTCAGTAGGAAGTGTGCTGTGGTGGACATTTCGCTCGGAAAAAGACGAATCAACGGACTCAATCGTACCTTCACCACCATACACTCACCATACACTCCATGTTTACAGGGAGTGGAGTGACAGGGGTCGACCATTCAGTTCTAACTTGTTTTCACACTTTTTTGCAACAAATACAAACCAATCTTCATCATATTGCTTCCGTATTTTATGAACTTACTTTGACAACGACACACTTTCCTCCGTGTTTGCAGGGCGTTGAGTGGCAGGGATCGACCATGCAGACCGAGGTGCCGTTGTCGGTTTGGAGGCAACTGTAATTGTTTTATCCACTAATATTTGTTTGTGTTTTTGTTTTTTATCCACTAATATTGTTCCATCATTTTTGAATTTTACATCAATGCTCGTCGCCCTTAAAGATTCCATTTCATTCGAATTCTAGTATGGATTGAGTTTCACCGCTCATCGATACGGCTCGAATGAGATAAGAGTCTAATCACTTCGTTTTGCCTTTTCACGAAAATCACAACAAAGGAAATCTCACCGCTGATCAGACGGGCAGTCGAGGTCTCTGTTGCAAGCGATGGCTGGCCGAGGCGCTTCGATGTCGCATTTCTCTCCGATCCAACCTGGAATCAGTCTTCTTAGATAGTCTTTCGGAGTTGGAGATATCTGACCAATACTAACAATACGTATGTAGACTTTTCCCTTTGTACTGGATATTAAATTAACAACACTATTCACAATCAGAATCAACAGTTTCATTGCAGAAAGATCCTTTTCAATGCATTTCAGGTACTGAAATAGGCTATTTTTTTCGGGATCTCCACATACTTCCCTCACTCCAAACACTCCCTCTTCTCAGCCCCTAAGAGGGTCGTTCATTTGCATTGACGGGATGAAGGAGGATGGGGATGGAGTCACAATGGCAGTTGGGTAAAGAATTGTCTGACTTTTCCATTCTCTGTGCTCTGTTTTCGTTTAGACAGAACGAGAGTGCATGTGGAATTGAGAGGTTTGGAACATCGCTTCAGTTAGAAAGGCTGATTGCTTCGTTTAGTAACCGTAGTTAAGCCCCAGAGACTGACTCTCGAGGCACTTTCGGTAATGATTTTTGATCACTTGGCGACATTCCCCAGAGATCATTGAATGCTTGAATTCATTTTGAGCAAAAATGCAGATTGCATCATCACTACTCAATCACTCACCCTTATTGCACGTGCACTACCTAACAGTCTGATTCGCTACTGAATAGTGGATGCATACAGCGTCCGATTCTAGTTTAGTTCTCAAGACGAATATTCTGAAATGTAGAATACCCACCCTTATTGCAAGTGCACTGCCGACTGTCCGGGTCGCAGTCGCCGTGGATGCAGCCGCATGCGACCTGAGGATAAATTTAATTAGTTATTTATCTACAATATTTGTTTTCGAAATAAGCCAAACACTTCTTCTACGAGTGAACCAGATATGTTTCATCTGGACTATTTTACTCAGGGAGAATGATCAAGTCAATCTCTCGGAGGAATCGAATCGACTATAAAAAAAACTAATCGAGCATCAACTGTCTAGGCTCTCTCACGATCCTTTTCAACTGACGGTGGAAAATTTAGCAATGCGAAACTACGCTCTCGTCTCAATTTTGACACTTACCTCAAAGAGTCTAATCTCTCGGGCATCTGCACCCTTCCTACTTCGATTTACAACTGCTGACCACTCCAAACTAGAGTCTAGTCTCGACTCCTCACCTCACAAATCAATCCTCCATATCCTCTTGGACACCTGCACCCGAACGAGTCGTCGTCCCTTACCATGCACGTGCCACCATACCAAATCTAACCCACTCGAAACTAGACTCTAGTCACGACTTACCTCACAGATCAATCCTCCGAATCCCCTCGGGCATCGACACCCGAAGGAGTCGTCGTCCCTCACCATACACGTGCCGCCATTCAGGCAGATGTTGCGATGACAGAGACCGGCCGGGGTTGAGACTGCAATATTGGGACTAGAGTGTAGTTCCGATTTGTACTTTTTGTTCTTTCATTCTATGTTGTGTTATGTTCAGTGTTCAGTAGTGAGTCATTTCGAGGTGTTGTTCTCGTTTCACCTGCATTTATCCGCCCTTCCGATTGTTACGTTTCAACAGAGAGACAAACTGTACTCGAATTGAACGATTATCGCTTTCGTCCTCTACATATCTAGTATTGAAACATGTTACGCAATCCAAGCCCCCTCGATTCCCTCGATAGGTTTCCAGGTTCCTTCCCTCGGTTAGATTTCCTCAACTTCCGTGCTTATTTTCAAAGCAGTCAGCTATCGCGATCCGCAATAAAAGCACCCGATTGTGATCTGCCCCCTTTTCAAGTCATCATCTGCTTACATTTAAAATAGATCAAGCGTTAAATCCCGCAAAATGATGACGTCAACACTAGGCAATCGGAGAAAGTTTCGCTCTCGAGACTGCGCATGTGAATCGGGTCATTTAGTCAGGGGAAGTAATAATCGAGGCGAGAGACTCTCTCCATTTCACTTGCTCTCTTGCTTTCTCTGAAATCGCTCGAGACTAAGAAAGTCGACCTTTTAGCGCTGTTGAATGCGATCGAGAATGGGATCGGCCCCGCTTTTTGTCATCCCATTTAGTCAGTAATAGCCCCCGATAGGTGAGAGAGTGCGGAAAACTGAGAGAGACATCGATCAAAAACACCTTCAATTCCAAGTCGAATGTGTGACGCAATGATCCGGCAAGGACCGTTTTCGAAATGGCTGGTTCTCACTGTCTGACCGAAGTCAGAACACACAAAACTAAAAGAGTCTGACTCTCGCGGAAAAGAGAGCGGCCCTTTATCAGAATCGCCACTTGAGATCGAGCGAGTGTTTACTAAAGAGGGGGCATCCGAATGGAGAGTGGGGAAGATGGACTATCAAGGGTAAGAGAGCTACTGATCTGATCACAGTATTCAATTTCTCCTACAACATTTCTTCTTCGAAAGGCGCAGTAGGCTCCATTAATATGTGCCAGTTATGATTTCATGTGTTTCGGATACACTTCAAGAGCCACAGTGGTCTTCCAGACTAATAAAGTCGAGTATTTCGTTCCTAACGTGACCAAAACTTTCTCCCCTGTGCTCCTACCTGCTCACCCATTAGCGTCACTCCTTTTCAGTGGACTCACTGACAGCTATCGGTTACCGTCTCTCACTTTCGCACGCTCTCTCGCCTTCTCTAACTCTCTTTGGACCAAAAGAATCAAGAGACAGAGTGGCTGACCACTACTTCGTATCGCATTTCATCGGCCGCCTCTGATTCATTCAGGAGGCAAGCGAGATCAAACACAGAGAGAATAATGAATCTGCTCTCTCCATTACCCATGCTCTCTCGCCCTGTCTGACCGTTGAGAAATCACCTCAGATTGAGAGAGACAAGACGTTGTAGCACAGGTGGAATTGATACCCTGCAGGCAGCCAAAGGCAGGGATAAAATAACGTTCCGCCAATAGATAGGAAGGCAATGCCTCAACTAACAATTCACAGGTCCCTGCAACTTCTCCAAGAATTCGAACACCGAAAAGGCGATAAATGCGCAATCGCTAACCTTTCAATCGCGCATCTCTGACCCCCTAATGGGGCTCATTTTTGGCCCATTCGCGCGGGTGAAAAGAAGGAAGAAAGAGGCAGAATAGTACAATCAACGCCTCCCATAACGGTCCCTGGCTCTCTTCTTTTTACGCGCTATCTCGTACCATCAAATCGATGAGAGATCACGGAAACTGGAGAGACAGTCTGACCAAGAACGATCCGTGCTCTGACTTTTGCACGATCACTCGCCCTTTATGACCGCCGAAAGATCAAGAGGAAAGGGGAGAGCCTCGGGCCAATAACGGTCCCCCTTCGGCCTCGATCCTTTGATTGAAAGGCCAGAAAATGGTGCGCGCCAGATAAATCAGTGGTTGTGAATAGAGCTCTCTTTGATGCACCCACTCTCTCATCAGAAAGGCGAGAGAGTGTGCAAAAGTGAGAGAGTGCTCATTGCCAGTCGATGAATAGACCTGTGTCTATTGTGAGGGTTGTTGTTGTTGGGACACGCGATCTATCTACCGTTATTCAGAGATATCTGGTAATTACCAGATCTCTTGTCATGATCTGTCACTATTTGATGCAGAGGCCTTGATCAGTCCTCTCCGAATTACTTAATCACCAGTCCCTCTCTCCCGTCGATAATAAGGCACTCCCAAATCCTTCGCTCATAATCAGTGACCTTGCATGACCCAACAAGGGAGGGAAGGGAGGGTTCAGTTGGGTGGCGGGCAGGGAAGTGGCCATTGGAGTGTCTGACCATTTTGAACAGTTAGACAGAGCGAAATAGCAGGTAGATTGGAGAGAATCAGACAGGAAAGAAAAAGAGAGGAGACCATTGCAGGGAGAATGCTATGGTTTGACTCCCTCTATTTCGCCTGTTATCGCAAATCAGAAAGTACAGGAGCGTGCGAGTGAAGCTACTCCCACATAAGTTGAACTGATAGAATGCAGTTTCGAATTTATCCAGGTATCAGGGAGAAGATTGGAGAGAGGGACAGAAGAATGAGACGGAAAGAGGAAAATTGCCCTATGACCCGTGCATTAGCGTGCATGGTAATGAGAGAGGAGGTTAAGGAACCACAGGTGAACTGACTAATCCCCGGTCTTTGATCTTTGATCTCTCCCGCTAATCGCCGTGACGGTTCATGTCTGGGTAATTAGGCGTTCGTGATTGATAGAGCGCCTCTTGAGTACCAAGGAACATCTCTTCGAACGCTGTAATACATTGAAATTCCTACATTCTCCGAAAGACCATTTGAAAGGACCCTCCCCAAGTCCATTGAATGCAATCAGTGCGTGTAGTAGGAACACGCTCTCTCTCACCTTTCCTTACATTTTCCTGGACCCTGGTTTGATTCGAAATGGTGTTCTATCGGTCATGATCAACTCTAGGTAATATTTGATTTAATGCAGCCTTACATCGGCGGTCTTTTTATCAAAAGTAGAGGTTTATTGTACACCTATCAGTGCTCTCTTGATAGTATTTCCTCATCACCCTTCGGCACAATCAAAGCGTGAACACTCAGGTTCTTCTCCCTCTTCCCCTTCCTGGACCCGAGTTAGATAAGGCACCTTCCTTACCTTCTCTCTCTCTCTCTATCTCTATCGTCTCTAAGCATTTCCTTATCTCTCCCTCTCTTTCTCTGGCACTCTCTCACTTCTCCACACTCTCTCACTGACCAGATTGGAGTGACAAGAGAGAATGCGTGTGCAAACACGGGGAACGGGTCAGCATGCCATGAGATGACCGGGTGCTCTCTCAAAAACACACACTCTCTCGCCTGACTCTCTCAATTTAGCACACTCTCTCGCCGGTGATAATAAGAAAAGTGAGAGACGCGGAAAGGGAAAGATTAGAGCTACTCGAGGCGCTCGCGCAGATTATGTGCCCAACGGCGCTAATTCGCAAACAGAAGCAAAACCCGTGAAGCGATGGCAGCTAACAGGATAGAACAACGTAGAAACACAGTGATTGCAAGTGATGATGAAATAGCAGACTTACGATGAATAGCAACGAGCAGCAAGACGGTGATTCGTAGTGGACGGCTCATGCCGTGCGCCCATGCGCGCTGCGGAATCTGCGCTGCGAAATAGAGGAATTGGAACAAATAGAAGATCAGGAAACACGGATGGGGAATTCAGGGTTCAAATCTCGGGATTCCAAACAAAGATGATGAATGAAGGAGAGCTCTTTATTAGCCATCCCCCATGAGCATGGAATCTAGATCAAACACAGTGGACAAGTGAATAAGATCAACACGATAGATCAGATTGGGCAGAGAGAATGAAGTGGGGGGGAAATCATGCAGGATTCGTGTGATTCACGAGTAAATCAAACAGTTTAAACACAATAAAATTTACAGATTGTGGAGCAAAGATGAACAAAATCACGCAAGAAAGACTAGACAGAGTGATCAGACAGAACCGGGAATCCATCAGAAATCTGAGAATTGTCACGCAATTGCAGGAAGAAGAAGAGACATTTTGAACGCGGTGGTCAGTAGGAAGGAGGAAGAGAAATGCTGATGAGCCCAAAATCGAGAAAAGCATCAAGAATGCGACAGGAATAGTTCGTTCAGTAACAGAATAAATTAATAAGCAAGAAGGTAAAAATCACGCAAGCTAGAAGCACGAATACTAAGCAGCAGTGATGTACACAAGGATTTCACTCAACTTCAAAGGGAATCGACCGCTTGATCCACTCGGATCATTCTCCGCTCGAGAGAATACCATGTGGTAAGAGAGAGGAGATGGAAAGAGATGGGGGAGGAAAAAGAGGTAGTAAGGGACGCGCGGGGATGACTAGATAGTTGGTAGATAGGACAGGAGGGAGGGGAGGGTTGGAGGAGAGATTGACAGATAAAGTGACAGTATGGAGATGGTTTTGACAGTTTTGGTTGGTTATTCCTCCTCAACTTCAACGGAACTGTCCTGAAGACTTCATTCCTAGGTTTGATTGCACGGTGAAACGTACTTGGGAAATAACGGGGGACGCCCAAGGATGACCAGATAGTTGGTAGATAGGACAGGAGAGGGGAGGGAGGAGGGTGAGGGGGGGGAGATGGACAGATAACGTGACAGTGTGGAGAAGGATTTGACAGTTTTTTTTTCAGCTCAGAATCAAGGACGCATTGTTCCAAACGCTTATTCCTTGTTTCGATTGAGTCATGAAACGCACTTGGGAAATAACAGGAGCGCTCGGTGCGAGGATGACTAGATAGTTGGTAGATTGGACAGGAGGGGAGGGAGGGGTGGAGGGAAGGGAGATGGACAGATAAAGTTACAGTAATGACAGTGGGGATGAATATTCAATGACAATTGTCATGTCATAATTCTGGAACCTACTCGGTACTGGAATAGTGAAAGTAAGCGGTGTTCCTCTACCTGATTACCCCCTTTCCCTTCCTCCTGGTAGGTACCACTCTCTCCATTTCACGTACTCTCTCGCTCTGGTATCAGAGAGTAGGTGGATTGGAGAGAGTATTGTTCACTCTTCCCTGTCCTGAATCCGCTCATTACTGCCATTTTATCTGTCAATCTCTCGCGCGAGCGGGAGGGAACACGGCTCACTTTCGCTCTTTCAATAGTAGGTTGATCGAGTAGGTCCAGAATATGTTCAGAGTAGGGTAGGAACTCATTGGGATGATCGCGTTGATAATGTAATCGGTCAATCTCGCGCATGAGTGAATGAGGGGAACACTGTTCACGCTGCTATGTTCAGGAAATTAGGTGAGTTTCAGAATGTGAATGAGAGGAAGAACGATACGGCTTTGCTAATAGAGGGAAGATCTGCTTTTCATCAAAACTATTATATAATCGTAAAAATAAACATTAAATTCGTAGAAGACATTCTGAGGATCGAAGCGGTGAAATCGCTAACGAGGCGAAGGGAAATTCGAAACACTCGACAAAGTAGCTCAATCACTGGCGCTTCGGGACTTCACCGAGCAGTAATGCAGTAAGACAAGGTTGAATGAATGAGAATCTACGAAAAGTTACGTCAACAGGTATCAACAAGAGGGCAAATCAAAAGAGTTTCGAAACTGAATATGAAGTCACAGTAAAGTGAAATGAAAGAAATCGGTGTAATAGGCAAAAGTAGCATCCGATAGTGATCAAAAAGAATCTCTCGAGATCTCTCCTCTCTCCCTCTCCTCATTTAGCTGCGATAAGATTCGGAAGCTGAGAAGGGAGAAAAGAACACCGTAAAACAGTTACAGACGAACTAATGAATACAATTTTGCGAAAAGTAACGGCGCGCCAGAGGGCAAATCAAAAAGAGTCTCGAGATAGAGATAGAATATCTCTCTCTCTCCCTCTCCTCATTTAGCTGTGATAAGATTCGGAAGCTGAGAAGGGAGAGGGAGAAGAAGAGAGTGCAAACAGTGCTCAGATTGAACGGTGAGGGTCTGATTGGGGAGAGGGAGGAGGAGAGGGGGCGGAGCTCGTGGCCTGGGGCTATGGGGAGGAATGGGGTAGAAATGGAGAGGGAGGAAATGAAGTGCGGTAGGTCATGAGCCACTGCGCTGTATTCCACGAAAATCCGAAGTTTTTCACGTTCCGAAAGCTTTTTTGGGCCAATAATGCTCAGAAGTGGCTTGTTTGGAGATGAAAACTTCAAAAAAGAGGGAGAAGAGGGAACAGGAAGATGCGAGAATTATGGGAATTAGAGGAGGGGCGGCGGGATGCCGGACGAGGGAAGGAGCGAAGATCACGGAAAAGGAGTTCGAGAATGGACGACAATTTAGTAACCTGGTGGTCTTCTTGTTCTTTCGCTACAACGGCGGGAGATTAATACTGACGCAGAGTCGCAATACATTGTTGATTGAAGAATACTGAAAGATTTCAACCCTTCAAAACTCTAAAGTTTCTAAAACCTGCATTCGAAGTAAACTCTCCTGAACTCTATTCCACCTCCTACCAGTCCCAATTACCTAGGCGACCGCTCTGCCAAAACAGGCAGAACGCAGATTAACTCCCGTTAGCACCTGCCTGCCATTGTTCAGTAATGCACTCTCTTCATTTCTCCTTATTTCTCGCTCTGCCTAGCCGATGAGAGATCATGGATTATTGAGAGAGTGCAGGTCAGAGACGCAGAGAGACCGCGGTAGGTGGAGAAGGACTAATGACAGACAGGTAGATCAACTGGATTGGAGGGAGGGATAACGGAGGAAGGAAGGGGAAGAAGTGGATAATTGGAATGAGAGGTGTTGTGGTTGTTGTACAGTACAGTTTCTATTGTTGCATTTCAAAGGCACGAAGAATGTTCAGTTTGAGTTTGAAAAAAATTTTTTTCTTCTACTGTGTGAACGTCGAATCAAATCTGAGAGGTCAGAAGAAATGAACGAATTTTACACTGTTTGGATAATCGTGATGTGAGGTGGTGAGGGCTAAGTTATGCTTCAAATGCGTTGCAAATTACTGAAATATCTGTTCGTTCAATAACATGGCGGTTGCTTGATAAAAATCGAGAGATAAAACAGCCACGATCTTTCTCAGTAATTCAACCCTTCTACCTTTCAAACAACTCCCGATCATGATGGCATTGTGATTACGCAATGAGACAATGCCAGTCTAATGATCGAGAAATAATGGTTCCGTTTGCATGAATGTGCCATCCATCGCCTCGCATTGAGACGTAGAGTGCATACATTATAATTACGCAAGACCAGGCAAACATCAGAGAGTAGTGGATGGTGGAAAATGGCAGAGCAATGTTTGGCAAGCGCAGGTCAACTCTGCATGATGAAGGGGTTGTGTTTCAGAGTGCTCGAGTGAACAATATGTACAAGTAGATGAAGGCCGGTGATCTAGATGGAATACGTTTCAGGTTGAAGCAATATATCAGGAATACAGCTTTGATCAATATTCTGCGCGTTTTTTCTCAAATAAATTGAGCAACATGAAAACAGTCACGAGAAATATGCTGCAACCAAAAGTATCCATCGAACTTCTCTGGTCTGTAAGGAACCTGCATTCCTGCTGTCATTGAATGCGTAAAATTGCTTCTGAAAATGATTCCATGACGCGGTCAGAGGAGCCAGTACTAGTACATAACAGTTAGGAATGCAGGAGCAGCGGTACCACTGGAGGAAGTAAGGGAAGTGCACAACTTCAAATAGTTTCTTCGAATGAAAAAGCCGTATATTTTAGCGGAATCCCAGAAAATGAGAACAGTGCTTTTCGTAATACCGCAGAACAGAACAGTTAGGAATGCAGGAGCCGGTCAACCTCTGGGCAAAGTAAGGAAAGGTAGAGTAGTGCAGGTGAGTGAAGCCAATCAAGAGGTGAACAAGTCTATCATCTTCCGAACTCTTTCAGGGTCAGAGAAGGTGAGAGAGCACGTGAATCGATGAGAGTACTGCAGGTGAGAGTAGGTGAGAGATCACAGGGAATGGAGAGAGTCAGACCACATCCTCTCGACTGGCCGACTGGTCACTGCAAGTGTAAGGGAGGGTCAAGAGGTCTTGAGGAGAGACTTCTCCTCCTCCAAAAGTCAGCCCCATCAATCATAGTGATGATGTATCAATGAGGAGAGACCGAAAGGTGGAGGAGAGGGGTGATGTCATTGAGGGATTTGGAGGGGAGTTGCTGAACATTCTTATAGGAGCTCTGCTAGAGAATAAACAAAAGAATTTGGAAACGAGCCCAGTTTATTCAGTAAACATATAGAAACGTTCCAGAAAAGCAGAATTCATCCGAAGAAACAAAGTAAGCCGTCGAAATAATAAATAGATAGAAAGTGAGTGAGAAGAAGCAACAATTATGACTGGTTTACTGCCTCGTGAAATAATTGATCTGCCAACACTCGGATCGACCTTGAACATGGTTTGAGTGCATTTTTGGTTATTTTGACATCAGAGAACTATTGAACGATCCTTAAAACTCAGGCGGAGGCATTCTTCTCGCTCGAATGAAGTTACTCAATTGAGATAGTGCTTCAAGGCTGGAGAAGGGAGGTGAGATAGTAACTAGTCGCTCGCCTCTCTGGAGAATGTCCATTGTACTCTGAAATCAGAGATTGGCGTGATAAAAGGCTAGAAAACTCACGTAGACAAAGGCATCGACTCTCCTCTGATCGACGTCAGTTGTGGGTTTGCGTAGGTTTGTGTGAGTAAGAGCCTCTCGAAGACGCTTAGTTTAGTTTAAATTATAATTAGGGGCCATAACGCTCAAAGCCGATGTCACATAATGGGCTCAAAAGTATATCCAATCTATCCCTCAGGACCCCAGGAACAACATGCGTTTGACCGGAAGTCTTTATCTTGTCCCTGAGCTGAGTTAGAGCCCAAAACGTTCGCGCGGCGCTCACCTGAATCAATTTCTCGTCCTGCACGCAATAATCTCGCTCTGCCATTCGTCTGTGGTAGAATCGAACCACCTGAAGAGACCGTTGATTTTTTTCTCCCCGGAAGAAATTACTGATATGAGATTGAGTTGGTTGTAGGGGATGGATTGAACAATTTTCTCCCAGTTAAAAAAACATCGAACCTCTTCATGGAAGTCCGTGTGTCTGAGTTTTCGTTCCAGCCATTCCATCCACTCTTGCGATCCAAACTCCATCAACGCACTTTCCATGGCCAGAGTTCGCTCGAGTGGACTTCTCAGCTTCGTTTCGAGAATGATCGGCAGTCTGGCAGGTGTTCCACCGTGATTTGCCAAATGTTTTTATCACTCACTGAATTCTGTCGTGCGGATGCATCTGCTGTGCAGCCGCTTCATAATCTCTACAAATAAGCACTCCGCCGTCGAACAAATCTCTGCAACAATATCATTATCATCAGATGAAGGATACATCTCTCACTTGGCAAGCCGATCGTAGCATCTTCTCGGGAGAAGGCATAGAGGGCATTTTTTATTCAACGTTTCAGCCGCAAGAGAGTTCAGTGGCGTAGTGTGAGAAAGTTGAATTGGTTGATCGCTGGAAGAGGTTCAAACACAGATGTCAACTATGTTGCCGAAGTACTTGGTAGAGTGGACAGTGAACTCAATAGATGCCCCTTCTAGTTTCAATAAATTCTTTTCGTCCAATCCGCTTTCAGGATAGTACAATGCACAGTCATCCAAAGGGCGATCAGAGCATTGAAGGATCGATCTGGGGAAAAATATTTACAAAAGTTTTTCAATTTTAGCAGCTCACTTGCGATATTTCTCCGGCCAGGTCGCTTGCCGTAGATACGGCAGAAAATCTGTTGCATTCTGCACGCACTCCGAGCTCAGTGCAATGAGGCGTCTGTCGATCCTCAAAGACTGTTTACATAGAAAGTATGAGCGACGACTTCGAACATGGGTCGAAGATGTCCGAAGCAGCGCTGCCAGTGATGTTCCGCATCGTGATGTAGTTCGAATCGACTAGCGACCCCGGCTCGGACCGCCTTCCAATCAACCGACCGCTGTGAAATATCTCGAACGAAGGTCTCGAGCTCTTCTAATCGCACATGGTGCTTACTGAATGAACAATGTCACTGCAGTCACTCGAGCTCATCTACTTGGCGATTTCGTGTAGCTTCCTCCTCTGGTTACTCGTCCTTTCGAAGAAATATCTCCTTCCGTGAATGCTCAGAATAGCCTCGACTTCTTTCAGCTTTATCATTGTATCTGACGCCAGAATTTTCATAATCTGAAATCGTAAAATACAGTTTACCTTGGATGCGCAAGCGCGAATTTTCTAGAAACCCATCAGAAGCAATGTCCCTGGGAGTCTACACTGTCCAACTTGAATGATGGAAGTTGAGAACAAACAATCTGAAAGTTAGAATTCGAAAAGATACGCATTTCTTCAGTTTGAAAAGCCTAACCTTTGATAGACTTGAAATATGTGCTAGTCTCTTGTGCATTAGTCTCTTGGCCTCAATCAAGTCTTGAACGCGTCCATCCTCTTTGAATCTTCGGATCAAATCCTGTGCAAATCCCATGCTTGATATTCGCTATTTGGAGAACTCGTGACACTTACTTCAGGTTCGAAGTATCCCTCGGATAATATCCTCACTGATCTGATCTCATTGATTCTACTTTTAAACCACGAATCTGTATGATGTTGCTGAATCGTAGCCTTGGCATCTTGTTGTAAGATAATGTCATCTATTTCGGATGCGTTGACCAGATCACACGCCACTTCGAGTGCGTAATTATCTGATGTAGGAAATATACAGATAACTAAAAAAAAATCGTTCCTACCCAATTTTTCGTGGCATACAATAATTCTGAGATTACTCCTGACACGATTCAGGTACTTCCATCCCTGTTTTAATGATGTCAATAATTTATCCATCTCCAATGTTGATAATCTCACCTCAAAGAACGCCAATGTAGTGCATATCACCAGTGTTTCAGAAGATTCATCGATCAATTCGGTTCTTATTCCAAGAGGAGTTTCATTTATGAACACGTTCTCATTATCTTCCAAGCGGCACACTGCTGCATTTAGGAGTTCTATTGTAGGACAAACAACAATAATTTGATAGCCGCGTAGGTTCTGAAATGATTATTGCTTGCTGATCATTTAAAATGGTGTGACCTTCACAGAAGTTTCCACAAAACTGAGAAACTCCTCGGCGGACTTGTGGAATAATAGTGGTTTGTCGTTACTGTTTAGTAACTCGACTCTATTCCAGTTCTGAGTTGTCCTTCAAATGGCTAGCATCAATTGTGCACTCACTTGTTCTCGAGAATAAATAAAACCAGGGCAATATCTATAGCAATTGTTGCGTTGAATGATGATAACATTGTCATATTGCTAAAAAAATTGAAATTACGTTCGTTCTGCGACAGTTACCTGAAATAGTTCAGTTGATGTCGTCCCTCCTCTAGGCACTCTATATGGTGTTATCGCGCATCCATGTCGCAATTCGAGGAATTGCAGCATTCCGACGTTTGCATCCAATTGCGTCTTTAATCGAACTTTGAGAGTAAGAGATCTGAACAAGCTCATTTGACACAGCGATTCGAAGTTAACTGATTTACCTACTAGTTCGCTGTGAATAAACCACGTAGTCTTGCCCTTGCACTGCAGCACGAGCGTTGATTGCATTTTGAATAAATTGAGAACAGTGTTGGTCTACATATTCACACAGATCGAGGGCTACCTTCAACCAAAAAGTTTGTCGCAGAACAATTCCCACCAGAAATTTTTACTTTGTACTTTCGAATGCTGTCCTCTAGCAAACAGATTGCATTTGCGCGCACATCCTCCAAGAATTTGGTTATATTCCATGAATTCTGAACACAATTCAAATATCGATTGCTCAATCATGGATACCTCATGTTTCGAATAGCACGTATTCCAGATGCTATTTAGTTTGTTTGAATCGATAATCTGTAAATTATGTGCTTGAATCGCTTGCCTGATGTTACCTGATTTTCACTTGGCCACGATTTCACCAAATTTAAGAGATGATTGATAGTTGGATGAGACGTTTTGCAGATGATATCATTCATTTCGTCAACATGTTTCATAGTAATTTCCGTCTGAGTAGCATCGATAAGTGAAGAAGTCAATGTTCACAATCTCAAACCATACCAAGGCGAAAATGTATGCAAGATAATGATTTAAACTTTCTGCGATAAAACAATTCGCTTCTCCAATATTCGATTCTGCATGTAAGATCACAGCTAAGGTCTAAAATGTATCATGTTAGAGTAAATCTAAAAAAAGTTTAAAACCGCCACGCGATTTCTCCTAGCACGCTTCCGCAATGTAAAATATTCTCGACTGCCGATCACGATTTTCGGAGATTCCTGGTGCCCGTACCTCCTGATAGAAAAAATTTTTAAAAAATATTTTAGAGAATTATTCGCGATTACCTTCCTCTCCAGATCAGTTGAATTCCACAATCAGTGAATTTAGAGAAAATGCTTCTGTAAAATCTTGCACCATCCTCCTCGTTTCCAAAGATCACGTCGATGCGCACGTAATTCACCTCAAATCTATACTTTTTAGTGGCCGAATCCTTAAAAACTTACCACTTCACGTCTCAGCAACTCTTCTGCAGCAGTGAACGATTCAAGAGCGTTGACTATGACAAAATGTTTTGTCAGGGTCTCGGAGTCGTGGTTCTTTCGTTTGTTCGTTGTTTGGTTGGTTAGTTGTTTTTGTTTATGCTTGACGAGATCTCGTAGAGAAATTTCGTAGGTAAGCTCGACTTCTGAACGATAAGGTTATTGAAGATTCAAAGAGCATCTCCAACCGTGATTCTGAGGTTGAGGAAGTGAAAGCAGTTCTATCCAATCGAGGATGCTGTCGCGATGGCGATTACTCTTCACAATATCGCCGCTTACGGCACACTGCACTAAATCTTTCATCCACCGCGAAAGCTGGAGTTGTTCTTCAACTTTTCGCTGAAGGGCGATAACATTCACATCAGTGCTTCATATCGACGGTTACCTCTTCCCAATGTTCACTCAGTCGAGATAGTCGAGAATTTGTGGCTTCCAACCTGCACATATTGATTTGTTAGAAGCAATGCCGATTTACTCACTTGAGGAATCTCAATTGCTTGGCACAACAAGCTACGACTGGTTTCCACGTCCTTTGGAGGTCATTTTGTGCTGCACTTTTGGAAATTTCATATGCCTTTGTCCTACCCTCCTCGCTTCTCGCACACTCGATCAGCGCAGTTGTCACATAATGAATGAGCTTCTTCTCGTAGCAAACTTCGGCGAACAGGCGCTATATAATACGTTGGAATGTCGGAAAAGGATGAATTTGGCCTACTGTTTCCGGTGAAAGCAAGGTTCGCGCTTGAAGGCTATTCAAGACGGTTGGAAATGTCTATAACTGTATTATGTAAATCAAAATTTATAACAAGTAGCATGAATTTAGACGTACCTTTCCCTCAAATGCAGCTTTTTCTGCTTCCAATCGAATCTGTTCGCCAGAACGCGCATTCTTTTCTGTCAACCTCGTCGTCATGCTAAACAATTTATAAATGTTTTTGATGAAGCATGAAGCAAGGTATGTTCGCAGATTTACAACTGCTTCTCTACAAAAAAAACAGCATATATTGAAATATTTATACAGATATTCACAGAATTGAGTAACATGCTGATTAGTATGTGCTGGATTATAGTGTGATATTTTCAAATTTTTCACTGATTGAGGTAGCACGTGCGATAATCTCTTCGTTGGTCAGCTTCTGCAATGTTTCCAATACTGAAACCAGATGATTTAATAACCAACCGTTGACTTGATCCATTTTTCCTCGGTATCAATCAGCTTCTTCAGTTCTGCCTTGGCTTTCTTCGACTCTGTTTTGTCGACCGATCTCTTCACCAAAATCATAACGTCGGCTGGAACAATTTCATCAGGAGATCATCTTATGGTGATGACAAAGACAACTGTTGTTGTGAAATAGTTATCATTCAATATGTGCCGTCTACATCCGTTTTGCAATGAATCAATGAATCACGCACCAAAAACTGTTCTTGCTTCGTACTTGGCCCGCTCGATCTTCTCAAGTTCTTCCTCTTTTCGCGCGTTTCTGACCAACTCCATTCGTTCCTCTTCGGTGTACTTACTCTGCATTGCATCAACGTTTGACATTAGCTGCTTTCACTCAAACCGTTTGGACTCTAGTGAAAGCCTTCTCGTTGGTATCCGTGTCTTGCACATGAACACTCAATATCCCATTTTCGTCAACAGAGAAAGTCGTCTGTAAAGTCCCATAGTTTTTGCTAAATGAGATCAAGCAACTAACAATGATGATATTTTCTCCAATCTTTCGTTTCGGAACTTTAATTGAGCATGCCCCCAGCAGGGTATTCTCTGAAGAGAGACCGTTCTGTCCTTCAAGAATCTGAAGAGAGCTCGTAAAATAATCTAGCGCAAAACTGCGCATACCTTAACGTGCAGAATTGTCTCATCGTTCTCTCCATTCGTGTATTTTTTCGTCTGGGATGCAGGGTATCTCGTATTTCTCTGCAGGATCACACTGAATCGATCGTAGATGAGGCCGGTTCCCAGTGAGAAGGGAAGGACATCGGCGAGTTTGACTGCTCCACGCAGCGATGAATGCTCCCCGCCCTTGTCCGTGGACAAACTCTCCGCCTAAATCGACGGATGCCGGACATTTGATGCTGTAGCAATCGGCCCAAACATTCTCAACTAGGGTTCTCTTCTTGGAATTGAATTGAATTTAAACTCCAGTCGGAATTCCAATACCTCTTCATTCCTCTCACTCTCGCCAACAGAGCAGTCAAATCTCTTTGTTCGCTTATTGGAATTCCGGAATTCCATTCCAACAAGAGAACCCTATTCTAAGGGATAATCCCCACATGGCACGCCTTGCACATCAGAGCTCTCACCCCCTCTTGATAATCGTGATAAAGCTGTACCAGTATCGCAGCTCCGAAAGCGACTGCATGATCGGGCGAGATGGTGAGCTTGAGCTCCTTGTTCTCGAAGAATTCCCGAACTTTCTGCTGAATCATCGGAATTCGCGACGATCCGCCCACGAGAACGACGTCGTCGATTGATTCCTGAGGCATCCTCGGCAATTTCAATGCATTTTACGGAAAATTGGTTATCGTTCCGCGCGTAACAAACTGTCGGAAAACAACTTTTTCGATTGAATATCCAGCATAATAATTTTCTGTGTTAAAGTGATAAAGATGAGATCACTAAACTGTATCAGAAGCGCACCTTGTCCACTTTTGCCTCGGAGATTGCATCCGCAACGCATTTGATTGTCTTATCAAACAAATCATTGCAAAGAGCTTCAAATGTCATCCTGGATACATCACATGTATGCCTACAATACAAGTCAATATGGTCAAATCACTTCGAATCCTATCTCACCTATTCCCATTATTGAAAAACTCAATGGTTGCATTGGCGCTCACAGTCAGCGTCTTTTTCGCTTCCTCGCAACTCTTGTACAGTGCGAATTCATCTTCCACTTTTACTGTTATCCCTGCAGTCAGAGAATTATGTAACAACCCGAATTGAACTATCCTACCTCGCATCTCGAACTCTGCACATGCATACTTGAACAGGCAATGGTCAAAGTCCTCTCCGCCGAGATTCATCTCTCCTGCGGTCGAGAGAACGTCGTCTTTGAGTCCGTGACAGCAAACGATTGAGACGTCGAATGTTCCGCCTCCGAGGTCGTAGACGAGAACTGTTCTGAAATTTGGAACTAACAAGTTGCTAGAAGAGCTGACGGGAGAATTTCTAAAGAAGGTTGTGCTCAAATAACCTCGGTTTGTCCGAGTTCAGTCTGAATCCATAAGCAAGTGCTGCAGCTGTTGGCTCATTGATGATCTTGAGAACGTTCAGTCCCGCCATTTCTCCCGCAGTTTTCGTTGCCTTTGAATTGGAGATGCAGATCACTTGGCCGAAGTTCGTGTACCTCTCTCTGCGCATTGTTGAAGTTGGCGGGAACAGTGATCACTGCATCGTGCACGTCGATCCCTTTCTCGTTAGCGGAAGCCTGAAAGGCAAGATCTCTTTGACTGAATCGGAAAGACATTTCAGAATTGGGCACTTCTCTGTTTTTTGGCCCATGCTATTCTGACAGAGTATTCTATCCCTTTCATTGACATTCTCCACCCTGCGCGCATTCGGAGCGGTCGCAGCCCGGGCCAAAAACAGAGAAGTTCCCAGAATTGGTTGACTATTCACCATCAGATACTTGAGGATGTACGAAGAGATCTGCACTGGAGAGTATTCCCTCGATTCCCCTGAAGCCCTCTCGTCCGATGGAGTGACGGATATCGCCGCATCTCCCTTTCTGTCGGAAACGATCTTGAATGTGGAATATTTCAAACTTCATAGTTCCTGCAATCTAACCTTGAATGGGTACTTCCGTTTTGCAATCTCCGGATCATTAGCTGATCTGCCAATGAGACGTTTCACTTCTGAAATGGATATGCAAATCATTCGAAAATGCAGATAAGATCTCTAGAGTTGTCCCTGCAGTTAATTAGCGATCTGAATGCTCACGAAAGACGGTGCTCAGCGGGTCTTCCGCCCGTCTTGCTTGCGCAGCCTCGCCGATTTCCCTGAACTCGCTACCGAAGTAGACGACAGAAGGAGAGATCTGGTTGTCTGAATGAACGTTTCATAGCGATGACCACGGATCGGCAACTGACTATATTGATTGCGCACGACCTCCACAGCGGTGTCGCTCTTCATGTAGGCGATGACTGAGAAGGATGTGCCGAGGTCGATTCCGACCGCTCTCCTCTCGGGCATCTGAGCTCAGCATTAGCTACAAATCGAGCGAAGTGAGACAAGATATGACAGGGTAGTCGCAACCCGATCGTTGATGGTAAACATATGGAAAGCTTCGGAAAATTGTTTATACAGATCAATATTATCCATTTTGGCGAATTCGCTCCAATTCGTCCGCCATTCGCACAATTTCCGATTCGTCTAAACGTTCCTGCAATGGGAGAAATCGCAGCGAAAGCCATATCCTAAACTTGCATTTTCTATTGCGAGAGAAACTTCGTTGCCTGTGTCGTCATCTATCGCAGATACGGACAGAATTCCATTAGCGTCGATGGAGAGAATAGCCTGCGAAAAGAAGCAAGCGTCTGCATAGTATCGATCAAGCTGACCTTTATCGTATTTCTTCCTCTCGGTTTGGGAGAAATGCTGATATTGACTTGTGCCAGGGTGTTGTTGTCGATTGCCTGGGCATATTCGCCTTCCAAGATCTACAGAAAAGTACATATGTTTGGAAACGAAAATCGTGTAAAATAACCTCAATGGTAATCATTTCCTGGTTGTCATAGTAATTTGAGCATAGTTCATAGGTCGAAAACGGGCATCGAGTGTTCTTCGGAATTAGCTGTCTGCATCGATTTCTGTTCACCCTCAGTCCGAGCGGTAGAGGGGTCACGTCAACTAGGGAGATGATGTTAGGGATCGCTTCAGTCGATTCAAGCGAACGAGACTTCCTCGATAGAGTGTCTGCCTAGAATTTGGAAGGAATGATCCTTGATCTTCTAAGAAAACCCCAACTCTTACCAATATTGCAGCTCCCTTTGCTACGGCAAATTCTGGTTCGACTTCATTCTCCCTGATGACATTGTTCGGAAACCTCTCTCTTAGTAATTCTCGTATCCGTCTAATGTATGTGGATCCTCCAACCAGCATAATTTCATCGATATACTGCTGAAAATATTCTAGAATGCTTCCAATCTCTGCTTGGCAAACTACTGATGGTGGTGTTGGTCAAGCCCTCGTGACGATGCAAACATGTCGTTTTTCAGTACAATAACGCGTCTCTCAGTCACTCGCCTCGTCAATAGCCGCCTCTTCGAGCACCTTATCAGTAAGAGTGAGGGTTTTATCGAAGAGATCGGCACACAGTTTATTGAACCGGGCTCGCGTCAGAACGAAACCGCGCCTGAGTATTTCGTAACGTTACGATTATCGATCGAATTGATTGGAATCAAGTAAACCATCTAGAATGCCTCACCCGTCATAGCCGACATGGCTAATCCGAACAGATTCTTTGCTCGACAACGCCTTCTTCGCAACCTCACACTGCGTCTTCAGAATCCAGTCGTACTCGTTGATCTCGATGCCTAAAGACAGATTTCGTCGGGGAAGAGAACTCGCTCGTACCCATCTCTTGATAGCGAGCGAGAGCCTCTTCGTAGATGCGATCATCGAAGTTAGTGCCTCCAAGAGACGTGCACCCATCCGTAGCCAGCACCTTTATTTCCTTTCCTTCGATCTCGACAATGGAAACGTCGAATGTTCCTCCACCCAAATCGTATACGAGGACTCGCCTAAAATTATTCTAATCAAGAATATTTAATAGCCACTATTGCAATCAAAATCAATACTAAAGCTGTCCGGAAAATTAGTATTATAAGGGATTAGGACTGACCACAAAACCTCCTCGCACTTGTTCAAAGCACCGTATGCAATTGCTGCTGCGGTCGGTTCATTGACAATTTGCAACACATTGAAGCCGGCGATTCTCCCGGCGTCTCTAGTCGCCTGAAAATCTGAACAAATGTGTATGAATACCGCTGTGTGATACCTCTCTCTGGGCATTTGTAAAGTTGGCGGGCACTGTAATCACTGCGTCCACTGGCTCTTCTGACAGCGTTTTTGTTGCGATTGACTAAAAAGGAATCATTGATAAACCTAAAAGAAGACAAATATAAAAACCTTCATGTACTTGAGTATGAAAGCGGAGATTTCCTGTGGTGTGTAAACCTCCGCGCCTACTCGAACAGTAGCTCGATTCTTTCTCCCCCGCAAAATCTAAAACTGGTGAGGCTTCAGACAGCACCGGCTTGCAACCTTGCATACCTCAAACGATCTTGGCTCTTGTCGTATGACAACATCATTGTGCTTGCGACCCATCAGTCGCTTGATGTCTGTCGAAAAACCGTACATAATTGCACATATTTGACACTCACTGATTATGTTATTCCTCGGGCAGGTTTTCCTCTTCTTGAGCGCTTCCTCCCCAATAATCACCAAATCTGGATCAAAGTGCACTACGGACGGAGTGATGTAGAAGCCTGATATGTTCGCCCTTCAGACATACTAATGGCAAATTTCCCGCAGTACCTTGATTGTTGAGGACCATGAAGACTTCTCCATTCAGCATGTAGCTGGCGGCACTGTTCGTTGTGCCAAGGTCGATTCCAAGTGCGGGAACGAACATGCGATGAACTCTTGAACCTGGGCCAAGAAGAGAACAGCGCATAAAGGTTTATTCTAGACACAAAGCAGTCGAAAAGCAAGGAAGACTACATATCACGAGAGTAACAAAGCCGGGAAGAGGAGAAAGTGGGGTGAAGGTGTTATCTTGTTTTGTTCAGGGCCGATGCGTTGGAGGGTTTGATATGAACATTTCAAAATTTTGAATATTTGAAAATATTACGAAACGGGGCAAAGTTCACTACCGTTCCTTGCTGACACCAACTCGGCGAGGTTGTTCTCTCCGTTACGATTCTCTAACTCAAAAAAACGTAGGTGACTAAAGCTGAAGTAAAAAAAGAAAATCGAGGGATGGAGTTCGGTGAGGAATGTTTGTTCAAACGATATGATCGGAACCGAATCACTTATTTCCCTTGAACTGATTGCCGATTTCGATATACCGAGTACATAGATCAATACATTTAATTAATTAATTTATCTACGCCCGAGGCGCGACTAACGCGACTATTCATAATATATTTTTAATCTAAACACTCGGCTGTGCTTCACTGTCAGGCTCTTCCGAAATTGTCTTTCCGTAATCATTGATTATTGAACTCCAATGTACAAAATGCATGGAAATCTTAAGAAATTGACTAACACGGAAAATTAATCACCTATTATTACACCACCAACATCGCTTACAATCTAATGAGAACACGGCATCCGATCTGTCAAAACTAGAATCGAATTGTAAAACGCAAACAATTTGGAACGCTTCACGAATTTGCGTGTCATCCTTGCGCAGGGGCAATGCTAATCTTCTCTGTATTGTTCCAATTTTAGTATATGGTCATTTGGAATGAACAAGGAAGAGATAGGCGCGCGGACTTATATAGGGAGGGGATAGAGTGCGCTCTAGCCGCGCCGGGTAAGAGGCAGCGGAGAGAGGGCGAGGGAGGGGATGAAGAGGGGAAAAAGGACAAAACACTTCTGCATTATTGCATCATCACTACACCACTTTCGAAGACTGATCTGAAGAGAAGTCGAAGATCAATTTTGATGAAATTTGCGTCGATTCAATTGTGTTGATGAATTTTCATTATTTCACAAATTTTATGCAATTTTTTTGCATATCCTTGTCCTTAGCCAAAGCTTGTCATGTCTCTAGAACGGCTGGCTACAAGGGTCTTATTTTTCCGTTCCATTCCTCTCTGCACTCCCAGCTTGTCGCTACTGCGGTTAGCACGGAACAGCCAGCCAAGGTCAGAGTGACCACTCTTTAGTTTTCGCATCTATTTTCGCTTTTCTATTTTCGCTCTCATCTATTTTCGCTTTTCCACTCGCCTTTTTTACTCAGATCTTTATCGAAATGGATCAATTGGGAGAGTAGTCATCGTGGATAGTCGTCACTTCTTTTCTATCACTTCCACTTAAAAATTCACATGTGTTTATCAGAGTTCAATCCTGAATCATCGAATCTAAGCCCTCGATCCTTCAATTTAGCATTCATGTTTCACAGCTCTTATTTGTTACCATCATCCATTAATTGTTCGTGCAAACCATTGGTTTATTGTGCACAGAACGATAAAACTATAAAAGCTATTCTTGTTGAGTAAAACTGCTTCAACTGAACATTTACTGGAACTGATTGTATCGTGTTTCTTTCGTGTTCTTCGCAAATCAATCGATAATTGAGTTTCAATCGATGATCCTTTTCTAATCGATAATCTTAGATGCTGTTACTCTTCGCTCTCCTCTCAGCCACCGTCTCCGCCCATCAGATGCAGACCAAAAGTACAGCCCTTCCGAATGCGGACGAATATGTGATCCCCACTCATAGGAGGGTCCTCCCGAGTAATTACGAATTTGGAATGCGACATTTCATGCATGGCGTGGTGATTAGCTTTAGTGAACTCGATTTGTTGTCAACATTGAAGAATATTTTTTGCTGAAGTTGATAGAATATAACTCACGAAGCGTGTGAGTTTGACCTAGTATGAGTCTTGCATGCAACTATTTTATGCAACTACTAGAGATCATAATCCATTAGAACAGACTCTTACCCAGTTTCCTTGTCATTGCTTCTTGTGACGAACTGTGGGCAAGAAACTCACTGCATGATAGACTTGACCTGTGGAGTGAATAGTGATAAATTTAATATCTTTAAATAGTTATTAAAATAATAGTTTATTAAATATTCAGACGGAGGCGAGCACGATCTCATCTGTCGCGCGTGCGGAAGGACGATCACACAGGGGACGGTGAGTGAGATCGATAACTAAGTATTTCAATACCGTAGTCGATTGTTTGCTCCTCGCTTTCACTTCTCAGAAGACATTAGACATTAGACATTTATCCTGACATCAAGGCAATGGGCCTGCAGGGCGGCAACTTAGGGGAAGGGATTGGGATCTTCGTACTCATAGTGTCGTTGGGTCAAGGGATGGAATCTTCTTACATGTATCTTCTCATCCGTTTGAGGCGTGAAGTAGATCATCCAGCCGCCGAAGTCCATACGTAGCGTGGTTTAGAGCAAACTCACGAAGTAGGATTCTTATGGGGCCTTTCTTGACGGTAGATCACTTGAGATGATGGGATCCGTCCTGGGTCCTCCTTTTGTAGTGTACCGAGTGGGCGATACTCATCCGGTTGCCCAAGCTGACGGACGAGGATTCTCCAGACTGGGGGTGGAAGAGAGCGGGGGTGAGAGTCGACCGTCCGTCACGAGCGCGAGAATGGAGAACTTCTCAGAAACAAATCAATAAATCATGAGGTGTTTGAAGCATAGAACAATAATGAGCCAAAATGTATAGTGAACAGGATTCTTTTCAATTTGGTTGGTGCATGCTTCATGATCCTTCGATGAATGAGAACGAATGAAAACCGTAGGGTAGTCCGGGTCGTAGTCCTCTACCGTAACCTCCATTTCAGTTCGTGATGGACAAATCCGACCAGGGTCCTTCCCCTTCAACAATCGACTACGAGTATGAGATGGCTGTGGGAGGCACGAACACGACCATTCACGTGTTCACGAATCCGGCTGGTGAGGAATATTCTTGGAAATGATAGGAAAGGCCCAACTCACAAGTCCAATGGCCTGCAAAGAACCGTAAAATGATTATCTTTATGAAGCGAATTCGAGAGAAAAAACGAAATTGAAAAATGATGATGCATTGCAGGAGAACGATTCCACGTGTTGAATGCTCATGATGCGAACGTCCGATTGAATACGGAGGTTGGTCGATCGGATTTTGGTATTTGTGTATACTGTATACTAGGGTTGGCAATACGAGCATTGCGGGCCCGCAATAGAGAGAGGTCTCAATGCGGGCCCGCAATGAATGAGAGAGAGGAGGGAAGGGATTGCGGGCCCGCAATTCTCGCATCAGCCCGCATGCAAATAGGGAGTGACCCTCTCAATTTCACACACTCTCTCGCCGTGATCTACCATCTCTTCTCTCATTGCGGGTCTATGCGGTCATTGCGGGCCCGCAATCCCTCCACCTCCTCCCTCTCATTCAATGCGGGCCCGCAATCCCGCAATCGTATTGCCAACCCTACTGTATACCCTGGATATCGATTTAATCTGTCGTACAACAGTGGTGCATTATGTCTAATGTAGTTGACTACGGTAGTCTATCGATCGATAATTGCAGCCGACCGACGACGCGACGTGGTACCCGGGCAACACGTGGGTTATCACGAGCTGCGCCCACTGTGGAGCGCACATGGGATGGTGAGTACTGTAGGATACTGTAGGATGATTATCGATTATCGAGCTTTCGACAACCCTGAAATAGCCCAAGAGATATGCAAATATCAGGTTCTTCGAGCCCCGAGGCACCACCGCTGCTGACAAAGCAAGGAGTTTCTACGGAATAGTACTAGACCGAGTTATATCTGGAGAATGTGAGTTGTTTGTGAACAAATCTATCAAGAAAGGATCACAAACGACAGGCCACGTTCCCATTTGAAGAATCGATGTAACATCAAACTACCTAGTTTTCGCGTACTTGAAAATTCAATTCACAATTGCAGATTGCGACTCACTCATTCGAATTCCTGGCGGGAAACCATAAAAGATCACAGATCAACTCTCGACGGGTCTTAAACCACCTCTTTCTCTTCGCAACGAGTCTCCCTCTGCATATTCTAGCCTGTGCTTGATCTCTTTCCATGCTTCCCATGTTCCATTCCAATAAATCAGGCCTTTATCGATAACATTTATAAATTCATTTAATAGGAGCGGGTGTGCACAATAAATATCTCTTGCTATGTACAGGACTCGTGAGGTGGTTTTGTTACAGAAACGGACAATTTGTGAAGTCTATCTAATCGATCGATAACTGTCGACTAGTCAATCGATAACTGGAGATTAGTCGGGGTAAGAAGTAAAACAGGCCTGGGTTGCGCCGATTACGGTCGGTCTCTGGGCTCTTCCTCTTTACGAAATAGCCTGAGAAAGTTAGATCTACAAACAATCGATAGGGAGAGGGAGGGGTAGGCAACACACACGTTCGAACGAAACCTATACTGGACAAGAACCGGGAAATACAGGAGGGGTCCGGAGAACCGGAGAATGGAAGCTCACTTTCGGCCGGCGAATAGCAGAGCCAGAACGGAACCGACGGCGATGGCGCCTGCGCCTCCCAGGATCGCCGCCCCGAGTAGACCGTCTGCAATTACAGATGTTGAAAAATGGACGATCATCAATGATACAACAAAATTGATTTTGACTTGTGCATTTCCAGGTGGAATATTTGAAAGTTGAATCGCGAAATCAATTGATGTCAGTAGCAAATGCTGTTTTGAAAATGCTAAAAAAAAGTTTTCTGAACCCACTAGCAAAGTGATTGTCACCGATAGGTTTCAGGGGCAGTATGTGAAGTGAACTGTTCCTGGTACAAATGATACAGTTCGTCCGCATTTTCCAAAACAATAACTTTCATTATTTCCCACCAAAACATTCAGAATACTTAAAATAAATGGCATGTCAACTAGAAGTTTCAGGAAGACTACGATATGTAAATGTTACGGCTGTACATGATTCGAGAGTGGCTTTCGTTTTCGAAATAATCAATAACTACCGTACCATTCCTCATCTTCTTCTCAATCAACTCCTTCAGATTGATCGCCTGTCGATTCGTCGATTCCGCGTGCAGAAGGGTCTCGATGTAGGCGAGGGCACGGTCGTAATCCTGAGGAGATAATGATAACTCGATCTTTCGACCACTATTTGCAATCATAGCGACACCTTTCACAAATGAGATCGATTTGCACCCGATGGTATGCAGAATAACGCCAGCTCAAAAAAATCTCATCTTGATGTTACTAGAAAACATAAAATGGCCAAATACCTCTAACACTATTGTTTACGCTACGAATTTTCTTCGGACGCTGTATTTGTTGTCCGTCAGGAAATCTGCGATTTTCTGCTAACAGTACTCACGATTATAGAGCGTTATTCTAACCACAGTAATCATTAACATTCTTCTTGGTTTGACAATGACGCTCACTAGAACAATCACTCAACACGTGATGAGCATGTTTCGTAATGAACCTAGGTCGAGTGATGTCTCATCACCAAGTCAAAGCGGCTGACTCACCTTAATGCGAGCATGACCGACAGCGAGATAGTATATATAGTCCCTCATCGAGATGTCCTGACCGTTCTCCCGAAGGAGCTCTGTGAATTCGAATATAGATAAGGAATAAACATTTCGAAACTGGACTAAACAAGGCAAAATCGTTCCATGTGCACAAAACCAAAACGAAAAGACGTTTGTTCATGGGTAAAATTGAATGAGTTCCGGAGTAAACGAGAAGATGGAAGACCAAAAAGAAACGTACGCTCGAGAATGGCGATGCCTTGATGAACGTCGTTCTTGGTCGATTTGATGAGTCCATGGGCGAAGGAGAACTTTGCCAGATGAGAGGGCTGGCCGCGACGGACCTGCGTCTCGTACTGGTCACGGAGACGCTGCAAAATCGATATGAAATCGATAAATGATGACTGATTTCGTAATAACCTCGAGGGAAAACAAGTAAACATAAGGGAATAGGTCAAGACAAACCTCGAGCTCGTAGGGGTCGATCCTCTCGTCTAGGACGTTGTCGCAGTCCATGAGCATCTAGTGAGTGAACTATACAGGGAGAAATGGACGAGGGGCGCGATAAAAACGAGCTTGCGAAAGAAGGTGGAAGGTTCGCGCTCACGCGCTGACGTCTCGTTAAATTACGGCTGCGTGAGTTCCCGGTTCTTGAAGTATATAAGGAAATTCACAAGAACCTCAAGTTCAATTCATTTAGATTATTTTAGCATCGGTGTATCACACCTGCTGTCTCATAACATCAAACAAAAAATACGTTAAAATATCCGTAAACTAAAATAATATTGAAATCCAGAATTTTCAACTAAAAAGGCCGGAGTTTAGCTTACCTAACGAAATTTGCTAAACGCCGCTAACGGCTCTATCTACTGTAAAAATTCTCGTCTCTCGCCGTCTCCATAATTAATTCTTGAAGAGGGGAAGAGGAGTAATTTCCGTGCAGCTGTCCTATTTCTTTCTCCTCCTTTTCTACTCATATCGATTCCTCCTTGTTTCAGTTGAGATGCAGCGGGAACGGGAGCGGGAACGGGACCGCGAACCCAGCCTTGATAAATTTCGCAAGGTCTTCATGAGGGTGTACAAGTGAGTAAAGATAACCTGTTTTATCGGAATATTTTTTAATCAGATGTCAATTATGTTATTAAGAAGTGACGCGGACGTCCGCGGCGCGTGCAACGCGGCCGGAGCCGCATTCGTGGCCGGATTCGTCTCGACGATTGGGTGGGACATCATCTCGATGAGCTACTTCGCCTCATTCGGAGTCGTTCTTCTGGCGGCTCTGTACCACGCGCGCAAGGCCAGCCACAACCCGGTGATCAACTGCCAGGCCGCCTTCCTCGGATTCGTGAGTTTCTTTCCTGTTCGAGAGCAACTTACATTAGCAACTTGTTAGATTATGCAGGTGCCAAGGTTGAGTTCATCATAAGTAGGCCCTATACATGATAAGTGGCCCGGATTGAACGGGATTTTAATGGAAGTAATGTATTTTATTGATAGAATTCAATTGCAGATCATGGGAACATGTATTCTCAAGGGCGGAATCACCAGCCATCCTCACTACATGATCTTCTCACTGTTAGTTTCCTCTTTTATCGTTGTAGTGTAGCTCAATAGTTGCTTGAAACACATGAATTTCTCTTAAAACATGTATCGATTCCGAGGATTCATCCATTCTCACCTTTTGCGTTTCCATGGTAGCAATTAGCGCCCCCGAAAGTGTTCGAATTTGTAGTGCTTTCACGAGATCGATTCTATGTCAAGATTGTATGAGACCTTGAAGTCCAACGAAAATTGCTTCGATAAACAGCTACAAAATCGATTTTCGAAATGAGTGATCTCTGATTGCAGGTACGTCTTCATGCTGTGCATGTTCCATTTCACCGAGTTCATGATCACCGCCTTCATGAATCGACGAGCACTACAGGTTTTTTCTATCCAAATTAAGTGTGGCAATAAGAAATTTGAATCGCACTGCGTTGTTAAGATGAGAATTGCGTTTCACATCTTGTAGAAACGTATGAGAAATCAGCAAGCTATGATCTCAGTTTGATTTAACCTTTTTTTCAAAAAAAGATACAGGTGTGTTTCATAGCATCCGTAAAAAACGATGAATTGAGCTTTTAGACAATGAAGATCTTCTGTAAATTCAAAATGACTTCTTCCAGCCCGACTCGTTCCTGCTCAACCACTCGGTCGCCTACTGGGTGGCGGCGGGCGCGTCGTGGGCAGAGTTCTGGACGGAGGCTTACTTCTTCCCGCTGAGCAAGGTGAATTAGTTGGCGATTGTATTAAAACCGCCTGTGTGGATTTGATCAAGGGTAAGATAATTAGAAAAATCTTGTAGGGAGGGTGAAACTAGTAAGAAGAAGTTATTGCGTGGATTGATGGCATTACTTTGCGTTGTGTGCAAATTGTAAGTAGAAACGTTGATTTAATCGAAACTATGTATCCAACAAATGTGATGTAGAGGCGATGAAACGTGATGGCGCGTTTTTGAGACTTCGAGTAGTTTTGGATTATCCAAAAATTCCCTATGCATATCAGTTTCAATAATCAAACAAATGTCTGAATGAAGTTGAGAAACTAATGAAGAGTAGATTACATGCATACAATAATAATGTATTAAAATATTTCTATTCCAGACCCGTTTCCTGCTGCACATCGGTCTCGTGATCACGATGGGAGGGGAAGCACTGCGCAAGCTGGCCATGGTGGGTAGAACATTTATTAAATGTTTAGATTTCTGTATGACGAAGCAGAGATTGTGTCTTCGCAACTGGCCATGGCGGGTGTTGATTGCCTTTTATTTTTTTAAAGTGTATTGTTCAACCTCTGAAAATCGACTGGAAGAAGATGTAGGGAGGATGAAATAACAATTCTTGTGCGACTGTTTTTTTTGCTGAGGAAATTGGCATTCGAGTAAAAAAGGTTCAGTGTTTCATGAGCGGCTGAAATGATGGAGAGAGTCGTGGCCTATAATTGAAGGTTGCTCATCTCTTCAAAAAAATAATTGGTCTATCAATCGTTATCAATTCCTCTGCAGGTGCACGCGGGCAGTGGGTTCACGCACCGTCTCGCCATCTCGAAGAGGCCCGACCATCGACTGTGCACCTCTGGTGAGTGAGGGGGAAGGGGTAGAGGGTACAGGGAGGTCTCCGAGAAATTATCAAGAATGCAACCTGCTGCATCACTGTCTCTCTGTATGGATACATTTGATTGAGGTTGGGTTAGCCAATTTATCTCATATCAAGTTCTGATATGCGAATAAAACAAATCGAGTCTATAGTTCCCTGGTGGCAATTAATTTTAATGTGATGGAATGCTTGCTTTTCGATTCTTTTACGAGACATTTTCTCCAAGTGCCATCGCTGTCTCTCTGTGTCAGTATAGTCAACTAGTTTCATGGGTTGACGGTTGTTCTCCGTTTATTGATAGTAAAAAACAAAAACAAATAGTCGTGCTGACAGCAATGCTGTCAAATTGCATTCGTTAATTTCAATGAGGGCTTGGTTGGTTGATAATTCGAGTATGAGTCTTTTCAATTGATCTAATGATTAATTACCTCCTTCATGTTATCAGGCGTCTACTCGTACTTCCGCCACCCCGGCTACGTGGGCTGGTTCGCGTGGTGCATCGGGACGCAGGTGAGAGTAGTTCTTGATTCGGCTTTTTTGTTGGACAATGAAACAGTAAATCTAGTCACAACCAGATGGAGGTCGTCGACTGCTTTATAGGTTGATGAGAAAGGCAATACGGTTTTCAAGGTTTTGCTTATTGCTCAGGTTCCTCCAGTGTTTCACGTATCCTATATCCACGGCCTTTAGCCAAGTCTTTCAGTCTCATTGTGTTTACCTTCATCATAACACTTTAATAATTAAAATTACTTTGCAGATAATGCTGGGCAACCCGCTGTGCACGCTCGCGTACGCGGCAGTCAGCTGGAAGTGAGATTTTGCTACGGAGGGCACTTGAAAAATACGCTTCTTCGTAGCTTTAGGTTTCACTGTTTCGTTTTCCCTCGATCTGTCCGTGTCATGTAGTATCACTTTCTGGGTTAATGAAACAAGATTTCTGGCAGATTGGAACTTTTGAACTTTTTGGTCTCGAAGTCGGCAAAAATATCTCGGATTCAATAGTTCTCTATCAATTGTACATGTGAGAGTCATTCAGTATCAATTCCACTTTGGTGATTAAAAAAATCATTGGCAGATTCTTCGCGGACCGCATCGTTGACGAGGAGCGGGATCTGCTGCACTTCTTCGGGGAGGAGTACAGGGAGTATCAGGTAATAATGCTGTCTGGTCGGTCAAAGAGCGGCAATATGTGGAAAATATGGCGTTTTTTACACACACGTTGTATTGTTCGTGAGTAGTACAGGGAGTGTGGTTGTAGCGTTGCATTGGCGCACTTCTTCGAGGAGGAGTATAGGGAATATCAGGTGAGATATTAAATGCACTTTGAAAGGCCGGATAGCGTTCAACATTCCTTATGTTAGCGGTTATGTCATGCATCTGATACGCTCGGTGAGGATCAGGTGGGATATTCGAAGATGGTTGGGACGGGATGGTTTGTGTCTCAACAATCGTTCTAGGCTGCTGCCGAGTGCCATTGTAGATCTCAGCTTTTCCTGCGTCATATATTGAACAAAACGAGAAAAAATGGGCATCAGTCTATAGACGTTGTGCCACCTAGTAATATTTCCGTTTTATTGGTAATTCATTAGGATCGTTCGCGGACAGTGTGTGATCTTGATCATCTTTAGAATGTAATCTAAAACTCATTTTAATTATTGCTTTTGTAGTCCGAAGTCCCGACTGGAATCCCGTTCGTCGAGGGATACGTCGCGTGAGCAGCGACTACGGTCGATCGATCGGCGAGTACGGCAGCCAGCAGGTACGGTATCGTCGATCGATACTCCCCTTCCCTCCAACCTCCCCCCCCCCCTTCCCCTTTCTAACCACCCCACTAGAAGCTGATTGTGAACTTACCATACCGTCTTTGATCTCATTTTGCATTATGTATTGTATGACCATTTCATTCGCCCTATTCACGCTAGTCGCCCACTCTTGTCTGGATTCTAAGGGACCACATGGTTATTAAGACCCCGTGACTTGCACTTTGTTTGAAATACAAGGATAGTTTCATGATAATCAAAAACAATTTATTTATCTCTCGTATCGCATAGATGGGATATGTGTGACATAGAATGTCGGTTGATCTCACCCCGTTTTACTCGAGGAATACAGAATGGCTAGTATTGTAATTTATACATGGATAACTTATTTGTGGTTGTGTTTTTGTGGCAGTCGCTATAAATGTGAATATACTCTGTTGATTGCTCTACAGGGGAATACAGTAACCAGGATTGGGTCTTGACTAGACGGGGGTTACGGTAGGAGTACGGTATGGCCTTATTTGCTCTTTTTGCTGGCCTTCTTTCCGGCCTTCTTGTATCCGAGAATCATGCGGAGCGAGGGGAAACCGAAGATGAAGGTTTGCATGAACCATTTGAAGGAGGTCGCGAACGAGTTACCCGACTGCAATTTCGAAAATAAAAATTCAAAACAATAACATATTGTTATTGTAGTTGTTATTGTAAGCATGTTTACCGAAACAGAGAGCCCGAGGGCGAGGAGTCCCTCGCCGGCGTGCGCAGCGACAGCGAAGAGGTTGGTGTACCGGAGGATCTGGAGAGTGATCTTTGATCTCTAGAGTGGGATGGTGATCTTTCATCTAGGGATCTAGGAACGAGAAATGTTCAGAGTACGTAGCTGATAAGAGATTACTTTTCGCAATCGTTGTCTTTTGGACTGGCAGGTGAGTTTTGATCTTTGATATCTAGAGTGGATTGGTGATCTTTGATCTCTAAAAAAGATGAATACCTGAGGGTTGGCAATGGAGAAATCGGCAACGAGCGGGCCGACCGTGGGAATCACTCGGAGGAGATTGGGAGAGTAGAAGGCGATCTGGAAGTCGAGAGGTAAATGTATATTCAGAGATGGGAGATAGGAGGTAGCGTTGGCTCGAGTGTGCTGTTTTTCTTGTTACGAGTATAAATAGAAAAATAATCAATGTAAAGATACTATTAAGTGAACCAGGAAATATTGAGCGAAAAATTGCACGTGAATACATAATTTCGTTGCTAGCCATCATCAGGGTGATCAGTAGAATGCAGTTGTACTTTTAAAGTAGATTAATTAATTAACTCACGAAGTTAATGAGCAGTGCGGGCGGGATGATCGCCCACCACACGGGGTGCACGGCACGGAAGTAGTTGGCCATCTTTAATTAATTAGTATTTTAAATTAGCAAAATTTGGAAGAAAAACAAGCTCGAAAAAGCGGAGTTCACGAAATAACATGAGATCGAAAAAAAACGAAGAAGATCTTGCAACAAAGCATGTTGGTTTTTTGAGATTGTGAACAGTTAATCGATACGGAATCTGAGATACGGTAAGCACCTTCTTCAGGGTGCGAGTTGTAGCGTAGTCCGCGGGTGGGTCGTAGCGACAGTTGAGATAGTCACGAAGGGAGAGGAAGACGGAACGAGTGCAGAAACTGGAAGGGAACAGGAGTCATCTCCCATTCATCTAGCGTGTGCAAGATCAAGAGAGCATTGCGTGCAGCCGGGTGGTTTGAGGTTCGAGAACTAGGTGCATGAACGATAAAGTCAGAAATAGTGGTGTTCTCTCTAGTTCGTCAAGGCAGCATAAACTCGAAGAAGAGGAAGTCATGAAAGCTAAGTTCTCTAGAAGCTCGACGGATTTGGTTAGAGAATAGGCAACACCCGGGTGGCAGGAACACACGCTAATGCGAGCAGGAAGAAAATATTGCTATTGAAACAACACTGTCTCTTCGATTGTTGTCAAAATAGACATGAGAAGACAGAGAGATTGTGAAGGCAGTGCGAAATACAACAGAGGGATTGACGTGGTCGATTCACACGGGCCAAATGGGCAGAGTGAATTCGATGCGAAAGGCAGATAAGACTACGAGACTACGAGTGAGAGGAGGCAACTACAAGGTGTAGAGGAGTGTTTGAGTGGAATTGGGGGATCACTGGCGGAACGAAATATTTGAAACGGTCAAGAGTGTGCGCGAGATACGTTTCGAGAGCGGGTTGTGTGCTCAGAAAGTATGGTGTTGGTGAGAGACGAGCAATAGGTCGGATGAGAACAGTGGGATGATAACCTAATGTAGCGAGAGACAATAACTAACGGAATGGTATGCAATTCAATATCATCAGAAGGCTATCATCTGACTTTGAATCGATAAATCAATAATAACCGATAGGGGATCAATACGGTTTGGCGTACCTCTTGGTTAAAGCGATCGTGCTAATTGGAGATGGAATGAAGGCGAGGGTCTGGAAAGGGAAAGTTGGGTGAGCTGGATGGTCTAACTCTCTCCATTTCACACGCTCTCTCGTCGGACAGACAGTACGAGAGAGCATGCGAAATGGAGAGATACAGAGAGGTAGAGGATTACCTCTGGGTCAGACCGTTTTCTTTCTCGCCTCATTTGGGTAGAAATGGAACGAAATCGTGCTCAGTAATGATTTGGCCGAAGAATAAAGTCAGTTATCGATACCTGCTCTTCCAAGATTGCCGAGACCATGAGTCGAGCACAGGAGGAGATGGACATGAACGGAATCCAGCTGGAAATGGGTTACGGTAACTGGGATACGGTACTAAGGTACTCACGTCGAGGTCGGTCGCATGCCCACGTTGAGGATCATCGGCGTACGAGCGAAGTACGGACAGAGCTGAGAATACGGAAGGTTATCGATCGATGAGATGCACCTACCGTAGTGCAGACAATCCCGTCGAGACCCCGATCACGCAACTCCATCTGCAGGCATTCCATGACGCCTCGAACTGCGAACTTGGTAGGACTGCAAAATTGGTGTGCTGCGGAATAATCAGACTTCCGCTGGTTAGCGAAGATCACTCACCAGTACGCAAGGCCGTACGTCTCTCCAGCAAAGCCAGCAATCGAGGATACGGTAACGATATGCCCTGCGTTTCGCTGCTCCATTTTGGGCAGGAAGGCACGAATTGTCTGAAGAGATCAAAGATCAAGGACGAAGATCAAAGATCAAGGACGAAGATCAAAGTTCAAGGACGAAGATCAAAGATTAACTGACATTGATAGTTCCCATGATATTGATGTCCATCGCCTTCTGAAGTTCGTCCGTTTTCAGATCAAGAAAGGCCCCAAAATACAATACTGCAGCGTTGCAGACAACGATCGATACGGGACCTGAATAGGTTACGGTAAGAGGTCCCGCAGCGGGAGATACCGTACCCATCTCGATGTCGATCTCTTCAGCTACGGTATTCAGATTGACATGATCTCGGATGTCTGCTACCCACAAGCGAGCATCGCCGCCCTCCTTGTCGATTTCTGCACAGCATTCACGAAGTCCGGCCTGGAATTGCGTCATCACTAGGTAGATAATCTCCAGCTGACGAAGTTCAGCTCTTCAGAAAAGTGGTAGAGATCTTTCAGAGGTCGTTCGTTAAAATACAGTACTTGAAAGTTACCGTACCTCATTGACATCGATCAATGCTACTCGTGCTTTCCGTCTCACAGCGAAGTAGTAAGCCATCTTTCGTCCGAGACCCGACCCTGCTCCGGTAATCACTACGACAGAGTCCGATACATCCTGGAGTACGGTAGGGGTACGGCAGATAATAATGTAAGTACCGTACTTTCTCCCTCTTGGTTATCCATCTGTAGACGTCTTTGGGAAAATCGATAAAGGTGATGTGCAGCAGAACTCCCAGCGTTGAGAGGATTTTGAACACCCATGAAGTATGGTCATCCATTGCGGCGCCGAGGCATGGGCGTGGGTCCCGACGCGAAGATCAATCGATCGATTCGGTGGTTAACGGTAAATCAAAGCACGGATGGACTCTTGCGGCTTATTGAGTCAAGGCCGGGAGCAAATTGCTAAGAAAGGTGGAAATGGGGTCAAATGTACGGAAGCGATTTGGAGGAGTCGGGAAAGAGAGTGAGAGCAGCGGGCTATGGGATAGTTCCCCTCGAGCGGGATAGGTAGTGGGGACGGATTAAGGGGCTCGGGGAGTTGCCGGTATTGTACTGTGTGTGGATCGCTGCTTTTTGCCCTCGGGCAGGAATTCCGGATCCGCTCACTGGACAGTAGTTACGCTGTACTGTCTTTGTTCAAGTGCCCGGAGGATGCAGCATAACAATTGAAGAAGAGCAACATCATTTATTCTTTAGCTGAAAATAATACAATTCGATTACACGATCGAGTGACCACAGTAATCCAGAAAGTGAAAGCTTGTGGCTGAACTGGACACTCTGATTTATATATTTCCCACGTGCATCATTCAGTGATTTGAATTTCAGTAATTTAATAGTGATTATGTGCATATTTGAATAAAACTATTTCAATCAATAAATGAAAGAAAAATAAAGTCAGTTTTCAACTCACTACCGAATACCGTAGATATTGACGGCTACTCGCGGACCATTTTATTGTTTTGTCCCGCTGTGCCTTTCACGGGTGGAAATTTTGCTCGCTCGCACTTTCACTGTTAATCACGCGGTTATCATCGCTGTGGACCCAATCGACTCTGGCAGGCGACCCTTATCATCTTTCCTCGTCTCCTTTCTCCCCTGTTGCTATCGTCTTATCACAGAGGGAATCGGCTCTCCTGGATCATGCGAATTCCCCTTCTTCAATATTCCCTTATCAGTGACTTCATGATTTGTCTATTCATGCACCACTCCTAGCATCGCCTGGCTATTTTCCGTGTTGATTTATTATTAGATTAGCCACCTATTTGCGGCAATTCTCTTGTCCTCCCCCGCAAACTTTGCTCTCTATTTTCGTTAGTATCCTGTTTCTGTCGATGCTTGCCAGTCTTCCTTAAGTGGCCCATCCCGTCTTCTCATTTCATTACGGCCTCGTGTGTTAGGGCGGCACTTTATTGCCGCGTGTGACCGCAAAAGTTCGCGTACGAATACACCGCGCGCGCTATTCGTTGTCTTTCCTCGCTTTTCCTCTCGTCGTCTTAAACGCCCCTAAGCTCCCAGTGGGTAATCTCTCGAGGGAGAAGCAGAAGCAGAGAGGTCGTTGACGTACTAGAGAAGAAACGGCGAATAGATAAGTAGAGTTGAATGAAATTGAGGGCCCTCCTCCCCGCTTGAACATCCTAGAGAAAGCCCCCTCTCCTTCCCCTCTTTCTTCTTCCAATTCGAAAAGAATTATGACGAGCCTGAGAAAAGGGGGCAGCCGAAATGTTGTTACTCGGCCCTTCTCTTCTCTTTTTTTTCGTTCCTCGTCCCTTTCAAGGGTTCCCATTCATGCCTCAACTTGCCCGGGAAGAGAAGAAGTTCGTGCATTTCCAAGCGAGTTTCGTCGTTATTGCCGCGTTTTGAGCACTTTTTGCGTGCAAATGATCGATTTGAAGTGCTTTTTACGTGTAAATATACTCGATTTGACAGCTCCAAGGCCAGCCAGGCCGACTCCGAGACTGGGCCCCGCTTCTCTCCTGGATATGCGCACGGCGCATGGCGCCTATGCCAGGTTTGCGAGATGATCTTTGATCTTTGACCCCTAGCTCATGAATTTGTATTTACAATTGTTGTAAGCAAAGAGGGTACACGTTCCCATTGTAGAATCGGTTAAAGCCGTCCGAAATGATAGTTCGAAAACCGAAAACTCACCAGTAGAAGTAGTCGCTCTTTCGACTAATCTTGTGCAAACAGAGTGCACTATCACTGGTAGTTCTACTTAGAGGACATTTGAAGTGCGTGTCTCGATTACGGTAGACTACCGTACTCTGATCTAGTTACCGTAACCTACCGTATTCCAGTAACTCTTCGAACGTCGTCCGACACGTTCTCTGGGTCGCACTCGTCTGCTCGTGCCTGCTAGGCCCTCCCCTCGCCGCGGCGCAGGTATTTCATTAATTGTTTATGTTACAAAGTGGGAGAAAGTATACAACCATTAATCCATCGAATCTGCTCTGTTTTTATACAATTTTATTGGTTATTGCATAGCTTATTAGTATTTTTGTCTCTCGGTTTCCGGGCGCTCATTGTAGACCTCGCGATTTCAACTTGTAATAGTACTTTCACAACCGGAATCTCCCACATGAAATTGATCACTTACCGATGATTCACCGATTCTGTGACGGGTTTGTTGATACTATAGGGCAATTTGTAGAGCTTTTTCGATCTTTCTCAGCTGATTCATCCCCTGTGTGCTCGGTTTGTGAACACTCCAGGGTCCACCGTGCGCCCCTTGTGTATAGTGGAGAGAGGGGGTGCTGAGAGGGTTTATGTGCTGATTGTTTTGATTGACTGCAGAGAGAGAGGACGAAGATTACAAGGTACATTAGCATCGGCAGTCGATGGGAAAGGAGGAAGAAATATGAGTTGTGGTTCACAAACGTTCCTTGTTTTTGAACTGATTCTGCAGCGCATTCCACTCTTTTCTCATAACCGGGAAGTTGAAAGAGAGGCGTTGGCTAGGGATGACGCAACCCGCCGATGGTGTCGTGTTTCGAAATGGCCTACGAGAGGGAGATGTGGCATCTGTCTCTCCCAAGGAATTGTAGCTCGCCTCGAATTTGTAGTCAAACAATGTTTGCGCCTCTCGAAATTGTGGAGGGGATCAATTTTTGATGGTCTCTGAGAGCCTCGTGATTACTAGCTGATATTGAGAGGAGAGAGTTGTGCCTTGGCATTCTTCGTTTCGAGCATTGACTCGATCTTTCTGACAAATGAGAGAGCATGGGAAAGTAGGAGAGCAAGGCCATCGCTCAGAAAGGAGATTATTAGGAGCTCAGGGCACGTCATAATCGGGTTCGGGGAGAGAGTTGGAAGGGCGAGATAAGGGGAAATAGAAAGATCAGCAGAACCAGTGATTGGGATGTGGAAATCAGAGCGTGAGAAATGTATCGGATGTTGGGAGGGATTGAGGTGATGAGAATGCAGCGAAACGTTGATGTTGTGTTTTCTATCGGGTGGACTGAAAAGATCGCTGGTTCTTGGATGACTTGAGCTATGGGGTGTGATTGAGATTGTTTTTTCTCCTGATTCGCTTATACACTTGAGAAAATGTTCAGGATCACTCATATGTTACTGGAGCCACCCGAAATTGCAGTCTGTGAAAACATACATGTCCCGATTCGATCCCTCCAAAGTTGACTAGGATCTTTCTCGACAACAACAAGCCAGCCTTCCTGGTCTCCTAGTTACGTATGCTCGAGGGGCGACGAGGGAGGAATTGGTGATGGTGTACCCCGAAAGGGGGGAAAGCACACATAGCACAAAGGTGAAAACACCACAAAGTGATGGAATGGGTCTCGATATGGAGCTGAATCGATTGATTAGCAAAGAAGTTACCGAATGATGACGCAACCTCTCTCCTTTGCAGGATGAGGGCCTCGCGGGTGGCGCGGCAGCGCCGACTCCTGCTGCAGGGGCTGCAGCTGCAGTCTTCCCCCAGACCGGCCACCGCACGCCCCAGATCAATGTGGAGAAGAAGCCAGTGATCGCCGGTGAGGGATTTGCTTACTTTTTCACAACTCACTCTGGTGTGCCAACCCAACTTGGAATCAAGCAAAGTGGCGTTTCCAACTTGGAATCAAGTACGAGAGAGTGCCTGGATTGAGAGACGCAGAGAAGACAGAGTTGTAAAGGATAAGCCGTCGCGTCTAGAGTGCAGCTTCCCTATAAGGTCCCCTCTCGGAGCTCCCTCAAACCCGTACTAGGGCGCGACGGCGCCTAACTGGCTACGGTCCCGACGAGACCGTCTTTCTTGCGAATCAAACATTTAGATTTTTAAAAATGCATTTACATGAGTAATTGAAGGCATGCGAATCGAGCCGGAGGAGGAGGACCCGCACGGCGAGCCCGTGTTTCTGGGGTACACCAAGTGAGTGCCCGGATACTATTTTTTGATTGTACATACTCAATTTTGAGAAAACTCCAACATAAAGTGGCGCAGTTTTCGAGTTTCGCACGCGCTACAAAATTCACTTGAATAGTGGCACTCAATCACGTGACTGGTGCTTTGAGCCATAAAATATTTCTGTTAGAGCATGTTTTTTCTTGGATTTTGGTCATTATTTGTTAATTAAGTTTATTCCACCTCGATTCCAGACGCGGCCACAACATCGTGCGGCCGGGCGTGCCAGTTGCCGCAGTTCTCTTCGGATTCTGGCTAGATGAGGTCAAGGAGGTGAGCTGGTCTTTGATCTTTGATCTTTAGTCTATCTGAACTCTAATGAACGCTTACGTTGTGTTGGGGCTGCAGATGGAGTAGGGAAAAGCGCTCATCTTTCATCTTTTGCATAGCAGCAAAAGCGGATAGCACGTTCGGGTTGCACAATATCTACTTGTTCGATAGGAACCTAGGATGTGCGGTTCTCCCCATCCACTGATTCTGCCAATGAATCAATGGACCGAGGAGGACTCAAATAAGCAGGCTACTCGCAACCTTTGGGAAATAGGGACTCTCATAAGAAAAAAGCGGACTTTCTGTACTTTTTGGCACGTCCTCTCTCTCTCTATGGACCGCAATGAGTGCTCTATTGAGAAGGTCCGGGCCAGAAAGTACAAAAGTGCCGAAAAAGCGACGCCTTTCTAAGCCTACAAGTGCATGTTTCATACTGTGTAGATGGTTGATAGGGCATTGAATCGTCGAGTTCTCCTCCATCCCACTGATTATGGCAATGAATCAATGGAATGAAGGAGTACTCACAATGAACATCTATGGCCCCAGTGTGCGCACAGTTTCAAAAATTGCTCATTAGCTGAGAAGTCAAGGTCGTTTAGTCGCCTCTCATCCCTTTGTACAAAATATAATAATTAATTAATTAGCACTAATTATCAAATTAATAATTAAACTTATTAAGATCGCGTTCACCTCCGCGCCGAACTGCACGGAGGACAGCGTGAATGAGCTGCGCATCCTCGACTCGGCATTCAACCTGCAGTCGGACAAGATGGTGTCCATCCCGGTGGAGTTCGTGCTGTGAGTTGGTCTTTGATCTTTGATCTTTGATCTCTGAATGGGAGGTATTATTTCATGAGTAGTTCATTGTCTGAGGGAGTAGGGATGCCGGGATGCTTGGCTGTCTTCAGGAATAAACAAACATTTGAAATTCAAATTTTGAATGAGTTTGTCAACAAGTGTGCGCACGGTTTCAAGAGCAGCTCATAGGCGTAGATTGTGGCACGCTGGGATGAGTGCGCGATATTGATTATAGTACTTTATTTGCTGTTTCAGCAAAGGCTCATAGTTTGAACAGTTAGACATCTCTAGTTTTGGAACATTGGCGAATACAAAAATATTCTCATTCCAGCCCCGCCGCATTCTACCGACTGTGCGTGCGGCAGAAGGAGTCGACGCATTGGGTGGAGGTAATTATTTTTCAAAATTATGATTTAGATAAATATTATTTTATTAAAATTTTACCGTGAATGTGCGCCCAGTTCGTGTATGAAAACCGTTGACTGAACTTGAGGCGGGTAGGGAATCCTATAATAGCATAGAAGTCACGCAACCTGGAATATTCATTGGCTCACGAGAGAAAAAGTTGGCACGAATGCTTGGTAGCAGTGGCTTACTTTCTCGATTGACGTTATTTTTTTGTTTGTTTTCTGAACACTGCAGTTTCACATGTTCGTCATTATCTGCTCAGTTTCACACCTAGGATCGTCACCCATTCCACAATTGTAGAATATTGATAATGGTTTTCTTATTCCACGTATTGATTACGAACTAGATTACCGAACTATTTGCGATTCGCAACTTCTCCATGCACCCTATTCGGTCAGGCAACGCGAGAGTGCGTGCTAAATCGAGAGTCGACGTTAACTCATACCATCTGCAGGTCACGGAGCAGCGCGCGATGGTGTCGACGGAGATCCCGCCCAAGCAGTACTACTTCCCGTTCTGGATGCAGGTTTGATCTTTGATCTTTGATCTCTCATTTATTGTTAGTCATGATGTGTAAATTCATAGAGTATCGTAGTTTCATGGACTCCATACAAAAAAAGATTTATTAGTGAGCTAGGATAACTGGTTTGTTGATATGAGTGTAGGGTACTGAATAGGAAGTTTCGCTCACGCAGTACTACCCGTTTTGGATGCAGGTTTGAACTTGACCTTTGAACTCTTGGGTTTGTAAGGTAGGAAAGGTTGAAGTAGCCTGGATTCAGGTGAGGATTTTTAAAGGAAGTGTCGCGGTTTCGCGAGTGCATCATAGCATGTATCAGTTTCTGAAAGTGATTAACTCTTGAAATCTCTTGAAAAAATTCGCTATGATATGCAATTAACAATTTCGGTTTCACCAACTGTTCAATAAATGATCGGCTTGATGATTCCAATCAGAACTTGAAGTGTGGTGGAATCTATTCACTACCTCATCACAACTCTGAAAAAACCATTTGTTTTTCATCGGCGCTTCACAGTCAACTCATTAGCGAGCTCGCGCTTAAATTGACAATTTAGCTTGAGCATCCTATCCTCAAAATTATAGATCACTAATTACTAATTAACTAATTGTACATATTTAATTAATTGCAGGTGGTGATCATCTCGATCCTGCTCACACTCTCCGGTCTCTTCTCCGGATTGAACCTGGGCCTGATGGCACTCTCGCCCCAGGAGTTGCTGTTGATCCAGAAATCGGGTGAGTAAGCGTGTTTCCGTTGAGCGTCGATATGAGCCTTTCCTGATGAGTTGTTGATCTAGAAGTCGGGTTAGTAATCGGATCTCTTCGTAGGGCGGGATAATTCTCCGATAAGTCATGATTGACCGGAACGAATTGTTGCATTTCTCGCAACGTTCGTGTTGATGAGACCGTGAGATTTGGTGTTCCATTGAGTTATATTATTCTGAAGTATGTTGGTTATCCAATGCTTCTCTTCGATGTTTTTCAATAACACAAAGCTTCTTTTGTCAGAATAGCTTGTCGTATTAAAAGTACCATACTCCGCCATCTACTGTACCCAGATACCGTACCCCAATCAATAATCCCTCTTCTTCCTTGCAGGATCGAAGACGGAGCGCAAGTACGCGGACACGATCATCCCGGTGCGCGAGAAGGGCAACATGCTGCTCTGCTCGCTGCTGATAGGTTTGTCTTTGATCTTTGAACTCTGTAGTTTGGCCTTTGATCTTTGTATTTTGTAGTTTGATTTTTTTGGTGGTGAGAATGAAGAGAATAAGAGACCGTCGACTTTTGAAATGTCGTTGGGTTGTACTGACAGTGAAACGCAGAATGGATTTGTGTTGGATATGGGAGATGCATTCCTCCATTTGGGGAAGGAGAGAGAATTTTGCTGATTCTTCCATTTAGATCTTTGACCTCTGTAGTTTGTAAGCAATGAATGTGACCGGTTTCTCGTTGGGGAAGTATGAGTAAGCGTGCACTCTAGGGTGATTCTGAGGGTACTTGCACTCTCAGAGAGTAAAAGAAAAGAGAGCAATGAAGTTTAGAGAGGGAGCGAGGGGGTGGGCTGACGGAGGGAGAGTAAGAGAGTAGACACGAGGGCACTTACTGATCATTGCGAAAGCGAGGGAAGCGTGTGCTAGATTAGAAGAAGGCTGACGTTTTTTTTCGTATTTTACGTGAAAGGGATCAGAGTAATTGCAAAATTTTGTTCAGGCACTACATTGTAGTAGCATTGAAACTGAAACTGGCTGTGAGGGAAGCATGTGCTAGAGGGGCTGGGAAAGAGGGTGGTAAACATGTGGATAGATCACAGAAATAAGTTTTTCTTCGGTAGCAGCTGGGCGTCAGGAATCATAGGTTTCCAAACGATTACTCGGTTGTAGTACCGGTGAAACGCAGACCGACTGTGTCCTGTGGGAGAAGATGAAGGTGTTGGAGATTTTTGCGAATAGTCACTAATGTGGTGTTAAAATCTCGGAAAAAGTAGTTGGAAAAGTAGAAAAGTAGTGTTAATTTCTGGATGGAAAAGTAGTTGGAAAAGTAGCTGGAAAAGTAGGCAAATGGAAAAGTGTTCGAATTTGAATTCCCGCGCTTTTCGCTATCTCAATTTTCTCTGGTCCAATGACCACAATTATTGAACGACACACTTATTTTGACGTCACAACTGATTAGATCGATTTTCAAGTCGATTGCTTCGCTGTGGGATGAGAACTGAATGAAAACGAAAATTGCGGGAATTCAAATCTCACTACTTTTCCAACTACTTTTCCATCCAGAAATTAACACTACTTTTCTACTTTTCCGAGATTTTAACACCACATAACTGAACACTATGTTCTAGTAGTGCTGAAACGCAGACTCGGCACAAACGAAAATGCTGTATTTTGACATTTTCCGGGTGAAGAGAGGGAAAAGAGACTTGATGCTCATGTTTTGGTCTCTGACGTTTGCATTCCTGTGAGGGTAAGTGCTTTCACGGGAGACTCATGCGTGCGGGCTGATTGCCCTCTCCGTTTCGTATGATCTCTCGTTGACCAGCGAGAGAGCACGTGAAAACGAGAGAGCCGAGTACCCTGAGGGGGCGATTCCCGACCTCGAGACGTACTCGCAGTAGGGAAAAGGTGCGAGGGAGTCGGGGACTCTCTCGATTCCGCCTGCTCTCTCGCCTGCTCTGCCTTTCTGTCTGAGAGTCTGTCTCTCTCCCTTTCCCCTAATCTCTCGCAGTTTATGAAAGGTGGAGGAGTGAGGGCGTGAGAGCAGACAACTGATCCCGATGAGCGAGAGGGAGGGACTCTCTCGATACGCAGTGCTCTCTCGGAGGTCAATGAGGAGCGAGAGAGTGTGGGAGGTGGAGAGGGCAGTACTGAGGGAGAGAGAAGAGAGGAAAAGGGTGAGAAGCGGAGAGAAAGGACGAAGTTGAGTCATTGTGGTGCAGAAATAGAGGGAGTGTTGAGGGATCTGGAAGGAGGGCTGGAGAGTTGGTGAATTGAAGGTGCATGGAGATGATAAAAAATGATGGGAAGTATGTAATGCAATTACCGCGTCGTGCGATCGCTAAAAATCATAATTATCAATATTCAATTCATTGAAGGGCCATGGTGGTTCGGCGGGGCTCAGTGTTGATGACAGTGGAGGAGCGGTCATCGGGGCGATTGAGTTCGGACAGGATAGAAAATAGAAATGGAGAATCAATGAAGCAACGGGAAAATTCGAAAGCCTCGGAGCGACTTGACGATCTTGTGGCGCGTAGAGTCTATGAGAATGAACGAGCTTGTATGGAAAAAAATAAAAATTAGAATTATACAACTTGGTGGTTTTTGGGTTACAGAGCTGCGTAAATATCAGAGGTTAGCAAATGGGGCGATCGAGCAGCTATACGCGACACAGAAGAAACTTCAAATTGAATTCGAACGTGTTGCGCAACCTGGTGGTTTCGGGGTGAGAGAGTATTGCAAAGTTGACAAGTGTCATAGAACCAATTGTTCTCCACAACCGGATCGATAGAATACCAATCTTCTCAGGCAATGTCATGGTCAATTCGGGCATCTCCATCCTGCTGGACGACCTGACCGGATCGGGATACATGGCGCTGATTGCGTCGTCGGCTGGTGAGTAATTAGTTAATCAGTGTTTTGTTATTTTAATTAATATTTAAAATTAATTAACTCGTTACTTGCAGGCATCGTCATCTTCGGAGAGATCTTCCCGCAGTCGCTCTGCGTCAAGTGAGTCATTTTATCGACTTATCGATTTTGTTTTCTTAATTTTTCCCTTTTCAATCCGTTGTTGAAATAATCACCAATTCGATCTCGGTTTTGAGGGTAGATGAAATTGTGATGTAAACTCGTTCGGTAGTGATTTAAATTCGATACTCTAGTTCTACAGTAACCTTCCCTGATTGCAGGAAGGGTCTGGCGGTGGGCGCCCGCACCATCTGGCTGACGCGCTTCTTCATGGTGCTCACGTGGCCACTCGCGTACCCCATCTCGAAGCTGCTCGATTGCATTCTGGGAGATGAAGTGGTTGCGTATGACAGGAAGAGACTGATGGAGTTGATAAAGGTACGGGAAGCATGGAATCAACTTCTCTAGGGGGTATTGGGGCTAGAAAGCAGTTGGGAAGCGAGAGAGTCACAGGTTGAGTAGGCTTTGAGTGCATATTGGGAGATGAAGTCGTACGATAGGAAGAGGCTGATGGAGTTGATAAAGGTACGGTAGTCAAGCGTTTCATCGAGTACTAACAGGATAAAATATATCTGGTGAGTAAATGGCTGCTTCTATCGAGTTGACAGCGTGAAATGGACCTTTGAAAGAGATAGTGAGGCGGGAGAGTGACGGGCTAGAAGAATTCAACTTGAACTGGGAGGCGAATAGTTGTACAGCAAAAAAAGGCAAAAGTTAATGTTATGTGATAGGGTTTTTATTTGCCACCGAGTATTCAATTGAGAAAAAGGGGACAGATTGATTAGAACGACCTCGTGATGCCGAATAACAACAGGTTCAGACATTTCATTTTTATGTTTGAATTTGATAGTGAGGTATTAATTATTTCTCTTCAGATGTCCACAGCCGAGGACGGTCTGGTCGCGGAGGAGCTGAAGATCGCCGTCGGTGCGATGGAGATCAGTGACAAGACTGTCGGAGATGTGATGACCAAGATTGATGTGAGTCTATGGGCTGGGATGAGTCTTATTTTTAGTATTCGAAAACTGGTGAATATGACATGTTCATGAGCCAAAATATAGGGAAGGTAGGGCTATAAAAAGCTGAAATGTTGTGGGTGCGATGGAGATCAGCGACAAGACGGTTGGGGATGTGATGACCAAGATTGATGTGAGTCCGAGGGCCGGGATGTAAAAAGCTGAAATCTTGGGGTGCAATAGAGATCAACGACAAGCGTGTGACGATATAAAAAGCTGAAATGTTGGGGTGCAATAGAGAATAACGACAAGCGTGTGATGACCAAGATTGAATGAGTGAAACTCGTTCATTTGTTGGGGGCTTCGGAATCGGGTGAATATGCTACACAACTAACTCGACTAGGCGCACAACGCTGTTATCAAGAATGGTGTGTGTGCGAGAGTGACCGATGTGAGAGACACTAGCGCTGCACTGCTCGTCAGCCGCCATAGCTCAGTCGGTTAGAGCGTGGGTCTAATAAGCCCAAGGTCGCAGGTTCGACCCCTGCTGGCGGCAAATGTCTTTTGCTGAATTTTGTGAATCCTAGCATCTATTTGACGAGGATTCCCGATCGTTGTACCCCGAGATTATGCATTCCCGACATGTCGTGACTGAATGGGCAATAGATTTTGGGGGAAAATCACGAGGCGAATCGCAAACTGATTTTAAAATGATTATCGAAATTCCAGGATGTGTTCATGCTGCCCGACACGACGACGTTGAATACGAAGACGGTAGCGGAGATCCTGCGGATGGGATACACGAGGATCCCCGTGTTCTCGGGTGAGCGTTTTTTGTTGTTGGTTTTTCAGGGACTAACATAAGCCAACCTCATTGCCCAATGGAAGCAACTAGAGAGTATGACGATACAGTGCAACGCAAATCTCTTATCATATTTTGCAAAATTTTTTCGGGCATTTTGGGGATGGAATACGCGAGGATCCCCGTGTTCTCGGGTGAGTTTTAGTTTTGGGAGCACTTGCCTTGACTTCATTATCCCATCAAAACAACGCGAGAATATGGCGATTCGTTGCATCGCAAATCTCCCGGTTTTAATGGTTCAAAAAATTCACATTCTGCAGATGGGATATTCGAGAATCCCCGTGTTCTCGGGTGAGAAATTCGCAAATATCATCCTATTGAACAAAACAATGTAATTGTGTGTGGCAAATACCAACTGAATATGAGGAGAACGTGTTGCATGATCTGCCTGGGAGCGTTTCTCACATTTCAGCCACACTGATTGTTTTTACGAGATCGAAGAATAGAAAAGAGTTCGATTCTGGGAGTAATGTTAATCAATCTCCTCATCAGGCGACCGCAACAACGTCGTCTCGCTGCTGTTCGTGAAGGACCTGGCGCTGCTCGACCCCGATGATAACTTCACCATTCAGACGGTGAGAGCTTTTAAGAATGAAAAAAATTAATTACGGGATAATTAGTTTTTTTGTGAAGTCTGATTAGTGTGATCCCGATGATAAGTTCACGATCCAGACGGTGTGTTGATTGGTTATTTATTTATTTATTTATTGATTACTTAGTTGATTAGGACTGAATACTCATTAGTATAGACTGATAACTTCACCATTCAGACGGTGAAGTTATTCAGACGGACTCATTAGTATAGACTGATAACTTCACCATTCAGACGGTGAAGTTATCACTAATTAGGGGATAATTGGTTTATTTGCATGAATGTTTTTTCTAGAGTGGAGAAAAGGAATCATCTTGTAGCACATTGCATTAGTGATGTACACGCGGTGAAATGCGAGTTCGCTGGGTGGTTAATTCGGATCGAATGGGAAACGCTAAATTACTGTTCAAAAATAGAAATTGTTCATGCGATGGCAAGCTCAGAAAGAATCAATATCATCTGTCTCAAAGGAGTAACGTAGACTCGATGTAGCAATACATCACCTAGTCGTCGCTTTCGCGCGAAAGCAAACCTGATCATTGATACTTCATCCAGAGTAGATCAAAGCACATGGAAAGGGGACATACGTGCTAACAAGTATATCATCTGAGCTGTGATGTTTTCCGCCATTCATGCCCTGCATCAATAAGGCTTTGATTGCGGTAGTCACAAATGTTTTTTTCGAGATCGCCAGGAAGTGGAATTGCTCTATGGTAACGTTCAGAAAGGTTAACCATCCCGTGTTGCGCGAAACTACTTGGGTGAAACTTTATTACAAATTAGGGTTGTAGAGTGGATTATTAATTAAATAATTATCTAATTAATTCTCAGGTGTGCAACTACCACCAGCACGCGCTCCGCTTCGTCATCCACGACACGCCGTTGCGAGTGATGCTCGAGGAGTTCAAGAAGGTATGGTAGTCATGGGAGGATTACGGTAGTGTGTGGAGGGTACGGTAGAGGGTGTACGGTAGCACCGGGAATACTGTAAATGATCGCGGTAGCATGACCCACGACACGCCGCTGAGGGTGATGCTCGAGGAGTTCAAGAAGGTACGGTAGTCAGGGGAGGATTACGGTAGGACTACGGTAGAAGAAGAAGCGATTGAAGTTTGATTTTGATCAAGGTTTCGGCGCACGAAGAGTTGGTGTTATTATAGTTGCTCTTCTATTGAATTTCGCTCAATGTGGAATATCTTTTCAACAGACGCTGCAATAAAGATAATTGTGTTGGGCTAAACATAGCAGTGAGTGTACCTTTTGTTGCTCCTAGTGATCCCGCAACAGTAAATTATTGATTGAATATAGGGCGACTACCATCTGGCGATGGCGATGTAGTTGCAATGCGGCTACTTTTTGCGTGGTTGGGCAATTTTTTCGGATGTATTACCTATTGATGATGCAATCCTGTTCAGGGCGACTACCATCTCGCCATGGTGAACCAGATCGTCGAGCACGAGGACCAGGACCCGTCGTACGAGCTGCAGGGAGTGGTGACGCTCGAGGATATTGTAGAGGAGATCCTGCAGGTACGGTAATGAGGGGGTATGAGACGATCGAGAACTGATCGGGTGAATATTCCGATATTTGGGTCCCACGCCCGTAACTATAGTGCTGCAGGGCTTCTAGTGCGACAGAGTTGAGATAGGGACATCGAAGAAAAAAAACATCGTACAAGCTGCAGGGAGTGGTGACGCTCGAGGATATTGTAGAGGTGATCCTGCAGGTACGGTAGAATATTGAGAGGAATACGGTGTTGATACTGTGGCTTATCGATGGGGGTACTGTAGCAGCAAGCTATTTTTTTATTGTTCCCGTGAGTATTTTGTCGCAATATCTCTTCATAGAAGGAATCAATACCGTTCGGCAATCGTCTTGTGAATTCGGTTAGGGAAAAAAATATAGGAGGGGTGAAATCAAGAGGATGTCGTCGACGAGCAGAAATCCTGTAGGCTAGGTAGCCTGTCTATAGGTATTTTATACTAGCTTCAAGTTGATTTTCTTCCTGGGAGTATGAAGTTGTGATGGGTTCACTTCTTTTGAATTGGGCTTCCTACCGCAATGGAAGAGGGAATTCGTGAAAAAAAAACAATAAAAGCGAGCACGCGAGAGTTGCGCTGCGGGGGTTGCTCTTCATTCGATCACCGCTTGATTTCTCAATATGTGTCATGGCAGGATTATCAAAACAACAATTAAGTAGACATTAATATTTTATTAATTACTAATTAATTACCCAATTAACAGGCCGAGATCGTGGACGAGACGGACGCGGTGATGGACAACGTGTCCAAGATGAGGAGGAAGGCCGCGAGGGTGAGTGATCTTTGATCTCTGGCCTTTGATCTTTGATCTTTGGTACATTGTGGAATAGGATTAGTTTGATAAAGATAATAAAGAACAATAGCGAAATAGGTGTGTCCAAGATGAGGAGAAAGGCCGCAAAGTTTGTAGTTGATCTTTAATCTTTGGTCTCGAGCAGGCTGTTATGAGAGAGATGGTCTGTGGATCGGGAGTTGTAGTGATAAGGTCAGCAACGGTGCATGGTGTTCGGCTGTTTCACTAGGAGGTGAATTCGAGATAATGACAGTTGCTACTGATTAAGTCAGCGTTACTAGCAGAAAAAAAACACTATTTCTCACAAGAAATAAATGCTTTCATAAAGAAAACTAGGTGAGCAGGCGCTGCAGCTGGTAGGTAAGATAGTGAAGAGCCATTACGTTTTGATTATATATTAATTTGAAATGGATTTCAATATATTTAAATATTCTTCTAGCAGTGCGATGTTTCACGGTGATTGTTAGTTCCTGGTGGAGGTTAATTCTATCGAACTGCTCAATATGATGATTATTATTTGCAAAAGAAACACACATTTTTTCTAACACGATTCGAAGCACACTGTCTCAACATTGTTCTACTGTGGTTGTTGATGTCGTCGTGTGAGTGGCACGATTACCAGCCAGAAAGAGAAAGGACCAGGAACCACGATTTACGTTGTTGTGCGCCCTCGCTCGAAGCTCCTTATTGTCTGAGTCTCTCAATCCTTTTATGCTCTCTAACCTTCTCTAGCCTTCAAGAGACAATTCCTCCCCTCGCTTCGCCGTTTCTCCTCTTTGATCTAAGATGAAGGCGTCAGTCATGCTCTTGTAATTTCCGCCCCTCATTTCCTCACTTGCGAGAAGCCTTGAAGGCGGGAAAGAACGAGGCAAAGTATAGTTGAGACAAGAAGTTTTCCTTGTCTAAAAGAATTTCGAATCGTCTCGCTTCCGCTCTGTCCCTATAATGATAGTGTGTCCGCGGTGTGCACTTAGTAGTAAGCCGGAAATTCCCGGGAGTGGGTTGAAGCTGTTTCGGAGAAGAAGGGAAGCCCTATCAGGGCCGAATATCAGAGAGCCCCCATATTTCGTGCACTAGCGCTTCCGCGTTTCACGAGAAATGGAAGGCTATCTATCATGCTGCAAAATGCCCAGAGGTGGAGAGGAGAAAGAATGAGGGATGGAAATACATCGCTCAAGCCTGATTGGATGAAGCAAAGGGAGGATGAGAGCTGTGAATAAAGCATGGCCTTCGAGACCTTTCGAGCCCCCACTTTGCGTGAGGATTCTGAATATCTGAGAGGCGAATACAGCTTTGGCCGAGATTTTGAAGTGGGGAAGCGGAAAGGAGAGGAGAAGAGGGGGCCGCGAAGCCCCGCCCCCCACTCGCCTGATCCTCTCGCTCTACCCACACTCGCCTCCGCCAGTCTTCTTCTCTTCTCGCGACCAGACAGCACCTAATCAGTGGCTAGTCTGACCCAGCGAACTCCAGTGAGTACGGTATGCTGCGACCACCGCCCATCCATCGCCAGCCGTCGGTCTCGGGAATATCGGGAGCCGTAGCCGGCGATTACTCCCGGGACCTGTCCCTGCCGCTCTGCCGGATACCGATGAGAGACGACGTCTCAATAGGTGGCTCGGTCTACCCGTCGCCAACGTCGGCGGGCGGAGTGGGCGTGCACTTTTCGGTGATATCAGGTGAGTGCCGGCTCCGGTTCTGGCTCTCTAAATCCCGGCTCTAGGAGGCGGATCGACGAGGTGTGGCGCGGCGCCCTGGGACACGCCTTATACACTGTACCTGACGACCCTGGTGATGCTGATTGGCGGGACGTTCTCGCTGACGTTGCTGTACATACTGTACACGAGCAAGTTGAGGGAGGTGGAGCCGTGAAGGGTTCACCCTCGAATAGTAGACAAGGAAGATGGCTAAGGATCTCTCTAATAAGAGGTGAGTGTGGTTGCATTGTAGCCTTGTAAATGTAAATGCCACAATTAACATGTGAAGGTTTCCTGTTTTGTAAGCGGTGTGTGTGCTGAGCAAAGACCGGTGGAAAATGGGTAGGAGTGCTCTCGGAATTGTTTTTTGCAGTTAGGCAGTGGTGTCTGACTTGTAAGAGAGCTCGAGTTCGCACTACTTGCTCCCGTTCTTCTTTCACTTCTAAGAAGCGGCTAGAAAACAGCGAATGGATATCTGCATTTGACGCCCGGCTGGATGATTGACACTTGAGAGGAAGGCTGGAGAGAAGCGTTCGGGGATGGAATTGAAATGGAGGAGGGGAGGAGGCGTTTTATGGTGATTGGAGAGTACGCGGAAATGAATTTTAATCATTGGCGCGTGTTTCTGTAAGTGAATTCATTGAATTGTCTTTGCGAAGTGTACAAGCCGCCTTTCTATGTATAGCAAGTGTTCGAAAGAAGCTCCAATTCTGGCCGTGGAGTAGGCGAGGAGTGCTGGGAGAAGCTGGCCGCCGGCCGTAACTCGATTGACGAGAGAGGAGAAGTGGTGGTCCCCGTCGGCTGATTTCTTGCTCCTTCAATCTCATTTAGCTGGCTGCGGGTTTGGCACGTAGGAGTGTTCGAGTGGAAGAATTTGATAAGGCCGTGAAGAGGGGGATTTGTGAGCAATGAATTGCGGTGTTGGACTTTTGGAGATTAGTCGCACTGAAAATGTAGAAAGGTGTGTGGATTAGATTGTGATTGTTTTTTTCCGATCCGTGTTGCTCAGCGAATTATCGTTTGGCATCATTCGTGATCTTGAGGAGCGGATGAAACGATATTGTTTTGGGTTTTTGACCGCAGCAAGTTCTGGAAACACTATAAAATAAAGTAAATAGAAGACTTGAATTGATTCTGAAACTGTGTTGTTCTTGTTTGTCATGCAGGGATCGGCCTGTGTATCCTCATTCTCTTCACAGTTTGATAAATGCAGCAAGTGCTCTCAACACAACTAACTGCACGCACAGCTGTTGTGCCCCACGCGCGTGCTCTTTATTCTATCACTGCTCTGACTCTCTCGATTTCCCATGCTCTCTCGCACTGTCTAACTGGTGAAATAGCATGGATTGTTGAGAGAGCTAAACGTTGACTCTCTCAATTTCCCGTGCTCTCTCGCAATGGCTGACTGGTGAGAGAGCATGCATTGTTGAGAGAGTTCCCGTTATCTCTTATCCTCCGTCCTCTCCCCTTGTTATGCGGATGTGTTAAGAGAGAGGGAGTAGGGGAGACATCTGTTTGATGTGTTGTAGAGGAGTAGACGTGAGGGGATCAACGAGGGTGAAAAGGTGAAATGGGATTAGGCGATAGAGTAAGCCCCTAGTTTGGTTGACGTAGACTCAAAAAGGAGACCAAGGCAAGTAAATAATGAGAACTTAGCTTGTTGATGTGTAGGGAAGTGCGAAAATGTAAATGGGGTATTTTAATAATGCTCTTTTCTGGGGTGTTGTTGAGAATTGGGATTTTAGAAACGAAGTTCATCGCGAATTGAACAAATGAGGAGTTAATGGATGAAGTGGTGATGGTGAGACTCAAATTCAAATGGGAAGACTGTGTGTGTTTTTACTGCGAAAATTGAACTGATTGTAACGTGCTGAAGTTTCGTCTGAAGATGTGATGCGGAATCTTGGAATCGAGTGGAAAATGTATGGGGAAATGAGACGAAGAAGGGGAAGAAACTTTGCTGCCCGCATGACTTATGCATGGAATTAGAGAGTCGTGCAGTGAGATTTTAGAAGAGGAGGAGGCGGGAGGGGAGGAGTGATCTCGTCTCTCCATTTCACACTCTCTCTAGGGAGTCAGAGAGGGAGAGAGAGCATGCGGAATTGAGAGAGTCAGACGAAGAAGGAAGCGGCGAGGGAGGAATTTTGCATTGACGTTGCCTCGGGGCATGAAATAACCTTCTCTCGACGACGCAGTAGTTTGAAATGAGATTCGAAATGCGAAGTGGGGGAGGCGGATTATTAATAGCGCTCGCGAGGTTTACACTCGTCTCTTGGTACTGGAAAAGTAGGCGCAATTCTTTGGTTTCTTGCAACTATGGTAGTATTTCAACCACTGGTTGGAAGAAACGAGTGTTGTCCCATTGGAGAGTGTGTAGTCCTGACGTTCAAGATCATTGATGTGCTGGCATTTAAAGGGTGAAACTGATAGCAGTCTCGAGAAGTGTAGCGAAATAGCACGGATCGGAAGGGATTTTCGAAGATTATCTGGAGGGGATTTTTCCGGAGCGAAAGGATTGGGTCCTAGAGGAGATATGAGGCATGAGTGGTGACGTCGTTTTTAAATGGGAGTGTGAGTTTTTTTGTGCAGAGGCGAAGCATCGACTACTGAAGAAAATGAAAGTTTCTGTGTAGAGGTGCTGGTGAAACTTGAGAGGGGATTGGATGGCGATTTTTTTGGTTATAATTTAATTAATTAAATCAATTAATGCAGGGTCACGAGCTGTCGATGATGCTGGACGCGGAGGAGCCGACGAGAGTGATCTCCGTGCAGATGCAGTTGGTGAGAGAAGTTTATTGATTGGTTACGGTAGCTATGGTCCAGGTATTGGGATACGGTATCGTATGAATGCAGATTTGGGTGACTTATTGGAGTTACCGTTAGTTTTGTTGGAGCTCTCGCTTCTAGTGATCGCTTTTGGAGGGATTTAGATGCTCTAGAAAGAATCGGGGAACGAGAATCTGAGTGGACTCGCGTTTTATAAAAATTGTTTTGAAGGCAAAGAAATGCAAAAATCACTGCTAATGAAATTGAGGCACTGATAAAATGATCATGGAACGCATTTTGCTGGTGAAGGGCGCCATAGAATTTTTTTAGCTTGGTTGTCCCTATAGTATCAAAGATTTCCCGGGTGATGAGTCTATGAAGGGATCGTGGAACGTAAGGATGGCCTGCACTTCTTTTGCATCGGTTGGATTTCTCAAGCCTTCTCACGCATATCAATTTCTGGATGATTTTGTGCTAATGATCAAATCGGGGAGCAATAATTCGTGCAGTGCGTTTTAATTGTTCCTATCAATCAATAAATCGATCAATTCCCTCTCCGTCAGGTGACGATGCAGTGGCTGACGACGAACATCTCCGCCTTCCACCAGGAGATCATCGATCGAGGAGTGTTGGAGAAGCTGATCAGACAGCACGTTAGAAGGGTAAGAGAAGAGAGTGTGCTAGGAGCGCCGGGTTATGATTCGTGGGTAGTGCATTAGTAGAGAAGTAGTGGATACCGGGAGGCATTTAGTGCTGTTATGATAAGGATAGTTTTGAGACTTGCTTTCCTGGCTGCTATCATTCTGTGATAGCGAGAGATGCATTTGAGCGGAAAATGAGACGGTTTTCTGACTGGGGAAGTCGACAGCTCGCACCCTCTCATGTGTGCATAGTTATCTTACGAAGATGAGCGTTTCTGCAGGATGGGAACTTTTTATGTAGTTTATGTTTTTATTTAGTTTTTATGTATTTTATGTACTTTTTATTTTATGTTTGGTTCCAGCTTTCTAAAAAAGCGCGACTTATGTTTGTGCGTAGGAGGTTCGGCGTTGTAGTTGGTTCACAAAATGAGTTCATCAGCAGAGCTGGCGATTCTTCGAAGTGTGGCCATCCAAAAAAATCTCCAATATTGTTTTTCGGCCTCTCTTCTTCTGCATAAGCCTCTCACAGTGAGTGAGCGAGTGTGAGCAAATCCCTGTGGGAAATATGAGTGGTTTTTCTTCGTTTGTCAGGGGCTAGATGGAGCTCTTCCGGGAACAAGCGTATGACTCTCTCAAATCGCCATACTCTCTCGTCGGTCAGACAGATCGAGAGAGTATGGCAGAGGGAGAGAGTCAGCTCTTCCGGGGTCGCGCGCGACGACAAAAACATGACCAAGCAATAGCAGAAGACGGGTTGAGACAGCGGTTTGCAAGATTCACGAATGTGCTGGAAGTTGGGTGTTGCACCTCGAGCACATAATGAGTTCGTGTGGGCTATTGGCAATGCATAGGGGAATTTTTCTTCAAATAATTCAATAGAGCAATATAGTGTGGAAATGGAGAGAGCAGGACGGTTGGTCGGTTATAAAATCAATAAATCGTTTTTCTCGCAGGTCGAGCTGACGCACCTGCCCGAGATGTTCGACAAGCGCACGGCGATCCCGAGAATAGCCAAGCTGTACAGGTACGGTAGCTCGATCTATTGTAGACCGTTATCAAATGGAGTTGTGTTTCGTTTTGGGTGGTTGAGAATGGCCTACCATAAAGAATTACGAGAAAATTTGTAATTGAATTTCATGTCTATTTCATTAGGTATTGGGAGTTTCATTGAAAGTGTCAAATCTTGTGGAATAATGTATTTGATGATTATGTGTTATCCCAAATTTGGAAAAATAAATTGTCACTTCTTTTAAAAGCTTCTCGATTTTTGCATGTTTCAATGGATGGTCAAAGCAAAATGAATTCTTATTTCGGCAATAGCTAGTGCTCAAACTTTGTAAATAATTCCTACAACTGCCTCACATTTCAGCAAGTTGTTGTACTGTACTCGGAGGTTTCAGTGGGTGGTCAAATCCAAAGAAATTTGCAGTTTGATAATCGCTGATTACTTCCGAATTGAATCATTCATCTCATAATGCTCTTCCTTGCAGCAAGCAGGAGTATTCGGAGCGGTTCATCCTCATCCTGGAGGGACGCGCGCTTGTGACGATTGGACAGGTGAGAATACGAGATATAGGAGAATAGATTGACGCAGATTGATTTTTTTTTTTGCTATACCACAAGCAAATGGAATTGAAGTTGCCGAAACCGATCTCTATTTGAAGGCACTGTGAAACCTGAACCTGTCCAAATCTAGATTGCGAATTTGAGACGCCAATTAGAGAAGGATAGTAATGGGAAAATTTGTAGGAGGAAATGTATAATTAACAGATTAACCGATTAACAGCTTCGTATTTCTAATTGCTTCCTCAAATTTCAAACCTTCTCCTTGTCGGTTCAAGTTGCATCCCTGCGTCAAATGCGGATCACATTCGCTAACTTCAATACCGTGTAGACTGATCTGATAGTAAAAAAACATTGAGAGGTATTCGGTATTCGAATAATTGAGGTATTCGATGCAGGATGTTAGAGAAGAAGAGTATGTGAAATTGAAAGAGTTCAAGATCAATCAATCGATATTCCCTGCAGGACTCGATGACGTTCGAGGCGGGACCGTGGCACGCGTTTGGCCAGGAGATGCTGCAGAAGTTGACGGAGACGGTGAGTGAAGATGGAGATTACGGCAGAATCAGTTTTCGATTGATCAGAAAAACGTAACTTTCGGTGTAGAGACAACACGAGTGGTAGGTGTTTCACTTGTCCTTTATCTGTTTGTACACGCACTACCATGTACTGCAGCAGCCGTTTGTGGTGTAAACAAAAAAAAAGATAGAAGTCGGATTCGGAAGCAACGGATGCTTGGTTCTTGTTTCATCGGTCATGTATCCGCCCACCTGCCTTCCATTTTGCAAACCAGAATCATTTCCGCTACACGAGTCTCTTATCCGTTCGTCCGCATCCTGTTTGCAATCGTGTCCCGTTGAACGCTCGGAAAAAAACTATCACAATTCTCATTCAATTAACTAAGTACTGCTAATTGCAGCACTCTGCGACTTACTGCTCTCTTTGTAAACCGTTGATAAAACAATTATCATTATAATTAGCTAATTAACTAATTACTCCTAATTGCAGCACTCGGCAGCGGGCGCGTCGATCACACACTCGCGCGGGTCCCTGTCGGCCGGGGATGTGAGTGGAGACAAGGCGGCCAGCAGCAGGAAGAGCGGATTCGTACCGGATTTCAGTGTGGTATGTGAGGGGTTGCGTAGTAGTGATGAAATAAGGAAGTTATGATGTTGGTGCCCGACTTCAGTGTGGTATGTGAGGGGATTGCGTAGTGATGAAGTAATGGGAAAATTCTGATGATGGTATGGACAATAGTTGACTTTGTGCCGGACTTCAGTGTAGTATGTGAAGGATTGCGTAGTGATGATGAAATAGGGGCTGATATGTGGATCTGGAGAGTAGAAGTGAGTGGAGACAGGGCGGCTAGCAGCAGGAAGAGCGGATTCGTCCCGGATTTCAGTGTGGTATGTGAGGGGATTGCGTAGTGATGATGAAGTCCCGCCAAATACAGAAATTTCGAATTGAAAACGCATACAAGATGAAATTGTGAGTAGGATTCATTAGTATGTTTCATAGAGTAGATGAAGCCTAAAAAACTCGAGTGAAATGCTGGTATGAACAGATAGTATTTTTTCGACATGGAACCAAAAGTCATTACGTTAGATCTCATTTGAATGTTTCATAGTGCACGTGAAGCCTGAATGAATGCGGATTGTCAATCCGAATCAATTGCAGACGGTGCTGGACGACTGCACGTTCCTCGAGATCAGCTGCTCGTCGTGGCTGCGCGCCTTCAAGTCGACGCAGCTGAGTCGCGGCGCGCCCGCCAGGTCAGTCGCCGGATCCGCGGTGTGGGCGCCCGCCTGGCTGCTCGAGGCGGCGCGTGGCGGCGGCGACGCGGCCGGCGCGTCGCCCTACGAGGCCACCTCCGAGGACACGCTCGAGGAGCTGCCGCTGCTCGGCGCGCTCGGGCGGCACTCGCCCGGCCGCAGGCGCGCCGGCGCGGCAGGCGGCCAGCCGCGCGCCCTCAGCCCCGCCCAGGCACTGCGCGGCTGCCAAAGCTCCGCCTTCCTCACGACAACTCCCTACTGAGAGATTCCCGATTGATCGATCGATAGTCTGTGTGCATACGGTAGCAGATTATGGTAGCTCTAGCTTCTCTAGCCCGTGTACAGTAACAATGTTGTGTGCCAAACCCCCGCAGGAGCTTCATAATCTACCCCCAACGTTTCGGCTACCATGACTTGATTTCAAAACTCAATTCTCAGTTCACGCTTATTTATTCGCTTGTTCAAACCAAACCCTCTGCTGTGTATGTGTGCTAATTACGATGTTTCAATTAACTCATTAATTTATCTATGCTAATTATTAACTTGTTAGGATATTTTCGCAGCCATTTCCAATGTTTTCTTCCCACACTGCTCTCATTTTGTCCAGTCCTTCAGAATCAAACCCGATTTCTCACCACCCTCCAATGTGACATTTACTTCACCAAACCACTGCGTGTTCATTTCCTCTTGTTCTTTCCGTGTGCTCTGTATCAGAGATTTTCACTCCGTTCACTTCACAGCTTTATTCTCCCCTGTTTCCGAAGCTTTACCCCCATTATCTGTTCACTTCCCCGTTGAGGCTAAGCTTACCCCAGTCATTTCACCATCCTTTCCAGTCACTTACCGTACTCTTACCGTATTCCTCCCCCTGTGTGCAACTATCCCCTCTCTTTCCTTTGTAAATACTACTTTCGACGGTGAATGAAGTGTGAGAAATGTATTACATCGATGGGACACGGAATAATCGATAACAGTAAGGGACAGGAATTCGAGCCTACGGTAGAAGTCGTCACGGGAGACAAGAAAGGTTTGAAGCACGAGATTCGACAACTTGCATCCACGTGTCTGTCTGTCCGTCTGTCTCTCTGTCTTCTTGTCTCTCGGTGTTTGTGGGCCCTGAATGGAAGTGGAGCACGGTAGAATATCGATCGATCACTCAGGATTTCTTTTCTCGATTCTAACTATTTCAATCTCACTAATTCCTCAGTTTCTTTCATTTTCACAGGAGGAAGGCGGAGAAATAAGCGCGCTGGAACTAATCGATAATTGAATCAATGCCGTACCTTCGTTCAGGCCGTCGCTGCAGGACGATTTCTCGCTGAAGAGACAGGGACAACTGTCGAGTAGTCAGCACTCGCTGATTGAGGTACGGTAGGAGCATTTTTCTATCGATTGATTGCCGTAGATTAAGAGTACGGTAGGTTACTCTTCTCTCTTCAGGCACCCTCTTCGAACGGAGTGAAGCGTCACACCAGCTACATCACTCCGCAGGTACGGTAGCTGGATGGTATCGATTATCGATTTCCTGCACAAGCTGTTGCACAGAACCCTGTCGCAATTTTTTCCACAGACTGTCTTTCACATCTAGATTTCCCTATCCAATCTGCCTCAATTTCCCGTAGATCTAACCAGTAGTGAAGCCTTTCTCAGTGGGACAGGCTCACCAATCGAAGAGGCACTTTTGTCTAGATAGACACACCCGGGTTACGGTAAGTCGGCGAGTGACCGATAGCTTCTGTGGTTACAGTATCCCTATCGCACCCCCCTCTGCTTTGGTTACCTGACAACTGGTAGACGAGTACTGTAGTCGCTTTTCTATCCTTCAACTGATCATCGTTGTGTGGTGCGGCACTCTGTCTCTTGGTTACGGTATTCTGCAGTGTATGTACATCCGGCGTGTGCGTGTCAGTTGGCCATGCTCGGTGTGTTCGGTAGTTAAGGTTACGGTACTTTCAGCACGATGGACTGCGTCGTGTGAAGAGAACGGCGTACGACGACGCAACGAAGCCGAGGTCGGCTTCTGAATCCGAGCACGTCGAATTGCTGTCGAGCTCAATCAGAATCCCGCTGATCGACGATTCGGCGAGATCCGAGAAGGAGTCGCAAGCCTAGGCTCCCGTC
>LS502146.1:633582-644946 GCA_900490845.1 Pristionchus japonicus | reverse complement strand
GGATTTGATCCCCCCACCCCCCCCCCCCCACAACCTGTGCGGATAAATATTATTATTATTATTATCTTTCTCTGGAAATACTAATAGAGTAGGAAGTACCTATGGGGAGATGATTTCGATGTTTTTGTGCGAGTCATGAAGGTGTTAATTGTGAAGCATGGTTGTCTAGATTTATAAAGAAGTCGTGAAACTGGAAGATGCGTTGTAGAGCGAGGGATAGTGTTCTTGGTTTTTCTCGGAAAAAGCGTGGCGGTTCTTCTTTCGCAGTGTTGTATCTGACACTGATATGAATGTTTCAGGATTGGCATAAGACATCTTTTTTTCTGAACGCAATGCTTTGATCTCTTCCACCTTCTCAAAATATATTTTTTTAGACAAACCCGCAACAATTGCAGACCTGGACGCGATGGCCCTTCCGCCCTGCCACACCTTCTCGCAGTTCTACGTGCAGGACGGAGAGCTGAGCTGTCAGCTGTACCAGAGGAGTGGGGATATGGTAGGTTATTGATTATTGATTTTCTTCATCATTGAAGACGCCGTTACTAGAGTATAGACTGTGGTTGGGGTTATGGAAAAGTTGTGAAGCGTGGAGGCGGGAGCTGAGCTGCTAGCTGTACCAGAGGAGTGGGGATATGGTAGGGTATTGATTGATAGAATATTGCGTTGCTCAAATCGATTCCACTAGAGTGTACGCTTTTGCTCAATAAATGAACAAAGTGTGAAGCGTGGAGGTGGGAGCTGAGCAGCTGTACCAGAGGAGTGGGGATATGGTGGGTTATTGATTATTCTTTTTTGCGTCTCCCGGAGGTCATTACTAGAGTATCGCTCTTCGTTGGGGTATAAAGAAACTGTGAAGCGGTAGGGTACGAGGAGCGAAAGTTCTAAAATTTAATATTTGTTTGAAAAAAGCGGGAGAAAACAATTACCTTGATGGGATCGGTCGAATTTATATGAATTTCGTGAAGCGTGTGTTTTTTTTTAATCTGATTTCGATTCAACCATTGGCCGACAGGACCCCTTTACCTTTACCTTCGCTTTTGCGCTGCATCTTCCGGCCAAATCCTTTGTTCTTTTGAACTATTCAATGATCTTCTTCTTCGATCCTCTTAAGAAAAACGGCAAACGTAATATTCAATCATTCTGCAAGTACAGTACCATACCAGGGTCTCGGCGTGCCCTTCAACATCGCCAGCTACGCGCTCCTCACGCACATGATCGCCCACGTTTGTGGACTGAAGGTACGGTAGATCTGGATATCTCAATTACGGTTACCAAGCCAGACAAATACTATTGAATAGTATGGTAGACATCACCTATTGAACTCGAAATAATTGTTGTATGTTTTGTTCTATGAAAGGCTTCGCAAATACCAGAAAGTGTAGTTCTCCAAGCTTATGTGCAGATGGTGAAACGTTGTGCTCACTTGGTAGAACGACTTGAATCGTGCAAGATTGTTATGTGATTTACACCTTCTTTTCGTGCACCAGCAGTAGTTCAAAGTGCTTCGGTTTCTAAAAGCCTCGATTATATTTGCGAACGTTCAGAAGAATTTTTTTCTGTGGATTACAGCAAAGAAATAAGTGATAATCGATCGATATTCCAGGCGGCCGAGCTGGTGCACACGCTCGGCGACGCGCACATCTACAGTAACCACGTGGAGCCGCTCAAGATTCAGGTATGCGGTAGTTTTCGATTACATTTTAGATGTTGGTGTTAACCGGTGAACAGAGAGTTGTTTATCAGCAGTAGAGCCACTTCAATAGTGAAAGTTTCGGTCATTTTAGACGAATGCTGAAGCACCTTAGGGAAAGTCAAACTTTGAGATTTCATGATCAGGATTCGCATCAACATTGAAGGTCTCAGGATCTCTAATTTTTAGATAATGGCTGAAACCCGAAGAGAAAGTCAAAGTACAACGTGGGCTTAGAGTTGACATCAATATTGGCTGTCCTACCGTATTCCTCCCATTCTTACAGCTGGATCGCACACCGTACACCTTCCCCAAGCTGCATCTAGACGAGTCGATCAAATCGATCGATGATTTCCGATCGGAACACATCAAAGTGGAGGGATACAAGTGTCATCCCACGATCAAGATGGATATGGCGGTGTGAGAAAGAAGAGCCCGATCGATAATTTATTTTATGTTGTGAATATTCTGATTTATACGTTGTAAATTTACATATCTGAAAGTTTGATCTCGAAGTTGATTGTAACAGTTTGTAAGTGAAAATAAAGTTTCGGTTTTAGACTAATTTGCAAGTGACTTGTTTGGGGGAAGCAGTAATGATAATTTCGATCTGTTGATGTGAGGAGAGAAGAACCCGACCGAAAATTGGTTTGATATTGTGAATACTCTGATTTATACGTTGCAAATGAACATAGTTGGAAGTTGATCTCGAAGTTGATTGTACCTCGTTTTATACCCCGTCAAGACAAAGCTTTTTTTTATAACAGATTTTTAAAAAAAACTTAACACCCTTTCTTTTTGCCCTTCATCTTTCGCATCTACAAGTTCCATAAAATACAGAGCCATTTTTCGTCAAAGTACTTGACAGAAGCCCAATAAAGGTTTGCAAAAAGTCAAAACAACAACACAGATGATGATAAAAATAGGGCAAAAATGTATCCTCTATATATACTCCGTTTTACAACTCTTTGGTACCGGACGGGCAGTGAACCAGCGGCACACCCGTTGGGGGAGCCACCCCCATACCGCCTGCGCCATCCGGCCCGATGGCAGAGACGCTAAAGAGTGCCTAAGAGTTGGATGGTTCATATGCGTCCCTGCCCGCGAGTGCATCCCTGCCGCTCTCATCAGAGTCCCCTCCTCCTCTTCGTATCAAGTAAGCCAGAGGGAATGAGCGGTTTGTTGATCGTCTTTCATGGTTTGGATACGACTGGGATGTCCAATGGGGGTGGTTGTGGTGTGGTAAAAAAAGTGTCTGTTTTCGCTCATTTTGCTGGTATTTTGAATTGGAAAGGGAATGACAACCGTGCCAATCTATTGATTTAAAAATAAAATTGTTGCAACATCATAGACGTTAAAACCACATCCGTGCGATAGAAAACCGGGTCCGTAAAAGGTGCAACTCGAAGACCAGTAATCAGCGAACATGTGAGAAAATGAAGAAATGATCGTAGTGTGCTGCACGCAAATTTCATTGTTGTTGTTTTTCTCGTGATTATCGATTGGTTGTGTTTATCAATTTCTATTCTGTGCCTTTAGAAATGAGCGGGACCTCAGAGCCCTCGACTTCTCGCGATCCGATGGACCAAATAGGGCTGCTGTCTGATTTGCACGTGAGTTCTTTGTTTCGCTATTTCGTTTCTTTGTTATTTTGTTATTGTTTAATTATTTTTGAAATTAGGCCGTCGCCGGTCGCCACTTCGGTCAGCGGGAGCTGCTGAAGGAGCTGGATGAGCGTCGGCAGCGAATGCGAGAGGCCGAACGGCAACTGAGGAAGGACAGCGCGGTTAGTTGCTGATCAAGTTCCTTCTTTTCTCTCTTTGATGTGTAGTTAACTGGGCGATTCGCATTAGATTTTCGACAGAGGAAGTTACATTGGTTCCTCGTTACTTTGATTGTTGATTTCGAAGTGTTTCGAAAGTGCAAAAACGCAAAACGAAGAAAAAACATATTGCAGCCGCGCAAAACATGGATGACGTTCGGGCACATGTCGACGTTCATCGCTCTGCCCACACCGACGGTGGTCAAGATTATGTCGGCCGATCGAAAGGTGAGAAAACAGACGAAACTTGAATACTTCGGGAGCTGGACATTGCGTCATTTGACTGTTTTTTTCGCTTAACCGCAATAATATTAGTTTATCAATCAACCATGAACCAAATTATCTAGTTTTATTCTAAACTCGAAACAAATCTTGTGATTTCTCGTTCCGGTAGGAAGTAAATTGCGTGACCAAGGATGTTACCTCTCTGTTCCCGATCTCTGCCTGATTTCGTGATCGATTTGGACGGGAAGGGTACCCCGTAGTGTCGCTAATTTAGAGGTTGGAGGTTTGAACTCTGCTCGAATTTCGTACAACAGACGACCCCGCTATGGGCTATTTATCACATGCACCATGTATCATATGCAGACATTGTTTGTTTGCGTCGCCGCTCGTGGGCTGTTTTTAGCAACGGGCGCGTGTGTCTTTTAGTGATACTTTGGCTGGTAACGGTCGCAAGGGAACGGGGGTGGGCGTAGTGCGGTTAGAGTGTGAGACATTTGACGGTTCAGTGGTCAGACAAACCGAGATAGTATGCGGTTTGAAGGTGTGATGCAGTTCTTTCAGTTGCGTACACTCAAACTGTTAGTGGTGACTGAAAATGAGATAGTAGGTGAAGTAAAAAGGAGCGAGTGTGATGTTTTGACGTTCTGAGTGGTCACGCAAGAGGTAGAGGTTACGAAGGGAGCTAGTGAGAACGGGCGAAAAAGGAAGAATATCACAGAGAGAAGTTGTTCTAATGGTGGTTTGCATCACTGATCTCCCTTCGCTCTCTTTCTTTTTTCTTTAGTCTCTCTGCAGGAAAGAGAAGGTACGCGCAGTACCGATCTATGTAACGTAGAGGTGCCGTCTCTTCATTTCATATACTTTATCAGCGATTTAAGAAGTGTAAGAGTGGGTGATATGAAGAGACGTCCCCTTTACTGTTAGTGAACTGAAATAGATGGGATAGGTGATGATGAACGGTCATCGATGATTTACTGCGGGAAAAGCGTGGGTGCGAAAGAAGAAAAAACGAAAATTCCTGAGAAACCGGCTACCGTATCCTATCAAATATCGATTACTTGCAGTCAATCGATACTACGATCGACGAGGTTCGTGAGGAGGTGAAGAAGAGCGCCGACGAGTTGTTGAAGATGGAGGGAAAGCAGGATCTAGAGCAGAGAGGTTTCAGACTGAAAGATATCCATTCGTAGGGATTACTGTAGGATACTGTAGCCCCCACCACATGATCTATTGTTATCGATCCACTCTGTGTTACCGTAGCTCCAGATGTTTTCCGATTGAAGGATATACATAGGGACTACTGTAAGATACCGTAACCCGCCTCTTGATCTGTTGTTATCGATCCTTGCTACCGTAGTCCCCGATCGAATGTTTGCCTCCCCCTCATCACACGTTGTTGACACTGATCGTTGCATGTACAGTAATAAACGAGCTACCGTATCCCAGCTGAGAGATCCATCGTGTCGTGGTGTTGCCCGTGGTGTCCCTACCGTAATCCGTTGTCCTCGACGGCTGCTACAGTACCTCAGTGTCGTGTGGTGTGTGGCGTGGCGCGTGTACTAGTAATCGTCGTCATGTGACCGGGGCAACTAGGATAGAGTGCGTCTCGGGTAGAAAAGACTGCCTAATGGGAGCTGCGCGCAGGGGATCAAACGTGTTTCCCCCTTGATCGTCTCTTTCCCCTTTTATCAAATCGAGAATCGAGTCGAAACAATTCTTCCTCCCTGTCAATTACCTTATCTGTTGCTAGTTGTTCCTTGCGTCTCCTGATTTCGCACGCTCTCTCGACCTCCCTCTGCTTCTTTGCCGTCTCTCCGCCTCCTCCCGCCTCTCTCGCGCCTGTCTCCGCCCGCGCAGCTCGTGAGGGTAGCGCACCCATCACTGCGACCGTCTGTCCTCTCCTCGATCAGCGTACTCTCTCGCCTCCGTCCCCTAAATAGTAGTGCTACGCGCGGTCCCTCCAGTCTATCGGCGCGTCCCGACCCGTGCCTGATCTACCCTGAAGTGTACGGTAGAGTACGGTGGCATGCAGGAAAGCATATGGCAGCAACGGTGAGGGATATCGATTGATTCCTGAGAATTTGTTCTTTGGAAAAAGCGCGTGAATTTATGGGGTCGTCTTTGTCATTGTAGAGGAGGCTTATCGTTGGGTGTCTCTTGTTTCTTGTGCTTATCTCTGCTATCATATCGGTCTTCAGTCTTCAGTCGAGAAGGGATCAGATTGATCAGGAAATCACTGGGATTCCAAGCATTTTTCGGGTGTTTTAGAGGGTTTCCCGTGTTTGTTAACTGGTGATGAAACAAGAAACGAGTAGGGTGGCTGGAAGCAAGCGCGAGGGCTATGTTTGCACTGATTTCCTTGGTTCTGAGAGATTCCGTGTTGCTATACCTTCCAGAAAGTTAGAGCATGCGCTTGTTCGTTCATATAATTAATTACTAATTAGCCCCGTTCACTTGAGAAAATTTACTGATAATGCTTTGTTTGCACTGATCAATGCAAGTTTCTCAGCATCTGAGTCGCCCTGCTCTAGAGTCAGAACGTTCCTCGTTATTAACGTTCAATGAATTCATGATTCACCTTCTCGATTTTTTTCGGGGAATTCCTCTGGCATTTTCGACCGTTGTCTCTGGGTTCAGAAAGTGACGCGGTTTCTCGCATCATTGGGTGTAGAAGAATGTCTGAATCTCTCATCTCCGCTGCACAGACATAGATTCCGAGAATTGATAAGATTCACTCTCTTCAGAACCATTGATTCATAGATGAAACGGATTTAAAAGTCCATCTTTCCAGTCATGTTTGTTGTTAGACATTGCCTAATTTAGTGTTTCGTCTGAACTTGATTTATGTCTCGTTAACCAGCCTTTTATGGCATTGTTCTCGACCATTTTGCTTTGTTCCTTCGGATTATTAATCCGTTATCAGTGATCTCTCTTGTATTGCGTGGGTTTCGTCCTTTTGTTTCAATGCCCGAAATCAGAAGGCCGCTATTGACAGCTAGTGCTTGTCCTTCAGTGAATGTCCGTTCTGATGCTTCTAATTTGAGCGCGGACAGTACTTTCTCCTACTCTAGAGATTGATGATCGAATGCAGCATACACTCTCCTTCTCCTCTAGTTTTGTTGTGTTTCACTTCCGCCCCCATTTTCGTTCCTCTTCCGATCAACGCGTAATTCGTTGCATCTAATCGAGTGGACGAAAGATCAAAGATCAAGCCAAAGTGGAAGAAGAAAAACAGCAGTTAGAGCGGCAACAAATTATCGTCTTCGTGTGTTTTCTCGTGATTAGTGGGGGGAATAGGCTCCGCCCCCTACTCGACCCCATGTCGGATCTCCGTTCACTCAGTAGTAGCCATTTGCGATACATCAAACGGCTGAAACGTCAAACATGAAAGTTCTGCTATCGAATTTCGCTTTCGGAGAGAGATTCCCGACGATTGGCGAGATTCTCAAGCTTTTGCCAGTAAAGATGCAACAGACGAACCTACGGTGAGCTGTTTAGTGTGGGTTGTGAAACGAGATTCAGCGGGGAGTATTGAGTTTTGAGGTATTGCTAAATCGGCAATTCTGATCTTATCTATTGCTAAATCGCGCGTTCGATGATGAGTTTTGCGATGAATCATGGAAGTTGGCACGTTCGATCGGTTTTCTCGAAGAATCAAGGGTTTTTTCTATAATTTGTTTCGATCTGGTGCGGATAACCATTGAGAAGCGCTAGTATTGCTCGATTTTGCTGTATTGTTGAAACGAGGAGCCACGATTCGGAAGTTGACGTGATATTTGGTTCCGCCAGTCTCATTGGGTGTTCATTCGACCGAATCGTGTACTATTCCCCGATTAACTGCCGAAATGGCATGCAAATCGGCATTGTTTAACCCGTAGTTCTTCGTTCTTCTTCGTTTCCCCTCGCTCGCTTTCTCTTCTCTTTTCTCACTCTACACTATTGCTGTTCTACAGCGATATCTCTCTCTTTCTCCGTGCATCGCACAATAATATCGTGCTCTTGTATCGAATGAATTGGCGGATTTATTTTTCGGGTTTCGGTTGTATGGAGAAACCAGGCTTCGTGTCCGGATTATTTGCTCAGCAACTGCATACATTTCGATTGTTTTCGGATTTCGTTCATTAACAATATCATGATTTCAAAATTATCACGAGAGGTGTATTTTGTCGCTTCTGGCGCCTGCAGATGTGAATTTGCACGCTCTGTTGTCGTGTAGGCGTAGAGGAATAGGTGAATTCCAGCGTTGATCCACTTTTTGCAACTGTTTTCATTGCGTTGCATGTTTGTCTTGCTTCTTACTGGCTTGCAGAAGCAGGTTTCACACACTGCATAATTCGTTCAGGATCGAAAGGATCAGTAATATTTCCTTGTTCGGCGCTATTCATTCTAATCACTCGCAATTTCCTGCATCCGAGTGCTCACTAATTGTTAATTACCCACGATCTGGCTGTAGTTGCTAATCCATTAATCACTCTAATGAGGCTGACTCACTCGTTCTTATTTACTCCAAGTCAAGCAATTTTCTTGACAAATCGTAGTGGATAATGGCAGTGAGTCAGATCAAGTTTATGATGGAAATGAAGGAGATGAGATAGATGCTTATCGGATGTGGGTGGTGATTGTGAATAGACTGTTGTCTCGCCGGCCAGACAGAGCGAGAGAGCATGGGGAATGGAGAGACGGAGATCTCTGCTCTCCCGCAAAACCCGCGAATCGTACAGTTAGTGTGAATCACTCACTTTATCCCCGCGAAATCGTCCGTATTTTCGCGAGTTATCCGGCACTTTTGCGTTCCTCTTGTGTAGTGAAAGCGCTGTGGTCAGAGATCGATCGAGTTTCAAGTTGGCTCAATCCCCTAATGCGTCTAATTGTGGATATTGTACGACTAGTGGCTGATTAGATTTCTATTTCGAGCCCTCACAGTGTTTGAGGGCCGCTGATTTGGTCCGCGTGCTTATTTCGTGATCAGAATGAGGATAATTAGGCATAAATCAGCTGTTTGATGGGGACTGGTTGTGAAAGGAAATTGGTGAAATGGCGGGGGAAAGGCTTTATGAGTTTATGGGAGTTTGTTTGATAGCTAATGCAGTTGACGTCAACTTTAGAATTTGTTTACCTGCCTGCATTGCAGAATTGAGATTGTTAGCCAATGTCGCAATATTGAAGTGCGAGTGAAACGCGGAGCGCGGGCGTTGTAGCCATGCTAGGATCAGAATGGAAGGGGAGCTGGGGAGCAGAATGTTCGGTGCAGATCGAATTTTTATTGCCCACTGGCAGAAGCTCTTGTGATTGAGACGTACAATTAATGTAGTGATCTTGAGGCCTCGTAGGAACGTAGGCTTCAAGTGTTGTGATTTTTCATGCTTGATCATTGTTTACCCCCATAATTACTTAATTAAATTAATTGATAATTGCAGAATGGAGGTGGACGACCGATTCGACTTCGAGTCCGTCGACGAGGACAACTCGGATGGGGTGAATGATTAGCAAAATTAAATTATTTTAAATTTATTTACAAGTATTTAGTCTACTGCACAGTATGAGAGAATGTGGTGAAAGCCAACTTTTGATATTTTCGCGAGAAGACAAGTTTAAATCGAAGTGTTTAGTTTGCGATGATTTTTGAGATGCTTGTGAAACGTTGATTGCCAGCACATAATCTTGTGCACGAAAATGATTTCTCCGGACCTAGGTCCTTATCTGGCCTGAATCAGTACGGTATGGGTAGATTTGATTGATCGATTGATTGACTCATTTATTGATCGATCGATCGATTTACAGGAGGACCCGCTCGACACGCTGGGCCCGTCGTCGTTCAAGCGCGGCCGGCTGGCGGACAAGTGGAGAGGGACGAGCGAGGATGAGAGTGGGCCGCCCAGTATTGCAGGTACGGTAGGGATACGGTGGAATCTAGATATCGAATGACTTGTCAAGCAAATGATGGTTAGGTAATTAGTTTTTTTGCGCACCGAAGATAACAGACTATTGAGGTTCCCAGACAGAGTCGTTGCTTTGAGGAGTGAGCGAAGCGAGCAACGCACTGGTTGTGGGTGATCAAACATTGTGATGCATAGTGGAATGTGGAGGATTTCGCGGTGGCAATGGGGGTCGAACGATATTCCCGCGTTGTGGTATGCAATGGATAGTGAGAATGGGGTTTCTTGAGATTGTCAAGTGCTGAACAGTGTAGACGAAGTGATACTGCATCGTAACATCGGTTTAGCAAAATATCACAGTGAGAGCGACGTAGGAGGGAAGTTTCACGGACAGCTCAAGAACTGAAGGACAGGGGTGCGATGATACTTGCGATGAAATCCTAACAAATCATCTATCAATCGTCGTTCAGGATGAAAAGAATTTCGAGAATGTGTCTTGGGAGTAAATGTTTCATGGGGAATCCAAGAGCTGATTCGAGCGTGCAGGATAATTTAGAGGTGGCCATCTGAATTTAGCAATCGAATCAATTTCATGGATTGAAATTCTTGTTCAGGCGAGAAGAGTCGCGACTCTCCGTTCCGCCGGGGTCTCCGCTCCTCCTCCTCGCTCACGCGGATATCCGCCGTGATTAGAAGGTACGAGAATTATGTTAATTAGTTTTAATTAAGTAGGAGACGAAGGAGTCAGATACAAGATTGTTGAGCAAGGAGATGCTGATTGCACACCGGTCTCATAGTCTCGTTCAGGTGCTCGTCGATAGTGAATTGGGCGTGTGGTAGTGGAGGAAAAACAATATTTTCTTTGAAATTGTTGAGGCATCGCTATTAAATTCGGGATAGTAGACAATGGAGATGCTGGTTGCATGTTTGTCTTATAGTCTCAACCGACTCATCTCAGTCAGTAGATGTCCATAATTCGACTGAAAAAAACTGTCTATTGAAGAGAAACCATTAGTTTGATTGATTTCTGAATGTGAGCACTGTGATCTGAAGCACGTTCGTCATATAGACTCGTTCGTCTATTCTCCGACAGTGTTTTCGACTTTGTCGTTGAATAAAAATTATTTCGATTTATTTCATGGAATCCGTTGATCTTTGATCTCTAATCTCTCTCCTCCTCCAGGTCGCTCCGTCTGCCCTCTCGCCGCAGCGCGACCACCTTCGACTCGGAGACGAAGGAGCAGCAGGTGGGAGGGATTTCGAAAATACTTATTTTATTATTTTCGAAAATATTGTTGTGACAGCTGGCGAGAGCAAGGATTGAGTATTTTCTGACCAGGGGAGTCGGAGGTTCATGGGGGCTAGGTGATAGCCAGGGTCGAGACTTTATTCAATATGGATCGCGTTGACATCGTAAAAAAAACAAATAAAAGCAACTAGGACAGTACGTGCTGCGCGAGGAATAGATGGTGGCTGGACTTATTGGAGTGCTCAATGTGTACGTCGAATGTGTTTGAAAATATAAAAAAATATCAAATTAGAGTATCCAGGGTGTTGTGTATCCGTTGTCCGGTAGTCGATCGATCGTGGTATAAACTCACAAGTTTATCCACGATTATAATAAAGACAACTAAACTAAAAGTAGAGAGAGATAACCTAGCCTAGTGGCAGCAGGGAGAGAACTAGTGATTCACTCGCGCCAAACCACGAGCGAATTTACAATGCGTAAAGCGGACACAACGAGAAATGTG
>LS502146.1:602154-622866 GCA_900490845.1 Pristionchus japonicus | reverse complement strand
CTTTGCCCGATTTGTAATATCGAAGTCCATTTTCGACTTCAGCAATGCACAAAGGAATAAATGGGTCTCTATCCCTTCCCGGTCTGTAACTAATCCCTCCGTCTCCCGCATATAAGCCATTGTAGAAAGTTTGAAATACCCGGGAAATGCCAGCTTGAGTGCATTCCCACTCCCCTACCTCATTCCTAATTTTGTGTATTTTGTGTATCCTAACGGACTTGTGCTCAAATGTTCTCGCTTGATCGCAGGTTACACTTCACTTGGATTAGTGTAGGAAGAAGGGAAGAGAGAGTGGTGGAAGGGGACATCCCCGACCTCCTGCCCTCATCTTGCGCCATTACGTGAGAGATGCGAGGGTGGCGATTGCAGATGAGAGGGAAGTGTAAGAGTGAACGAAGAGAGCAGGTGGACTAGGGAGATATGTTAGTGTTCAGAGACTCTCGAATGATTTTTTTTTCGGCAAGAAAGTTACTAGCAAAAAATTGGCGAAATGAAGATGAGAGGTGCGCGGGCGAACTTGGGAGTTCTGTGTAGCATGCGGAGCAGAAGAGAGGAAGGAGAGCGGATAGTTGATCGACGTCGTGGTGCTACTTGCTAGAACAAAATCAATAAAGTGAAGAAATTCATTAGACGATGGTGGATGATGGGTGAGCGGAATGAGGTGAGTCGTTGTGCAAAAATGGATAGTCGAGAGAGCGATCGCACACAAGGCGCCGCGTGCGGAGGTGAAGTGAGGAAGTTGCAAGGGTGCGGTGATACAACCGGCATGCTCAAGCTATAGATCGAATCAGTGTTGGTGATCCGAGGATTGCATGGTGCAGTGTGAATCGCCAGGCATATTGGAGGCGCGCGTGGAGTTTATGAGAAGTTGTTGAACCACTTTTACGATGCTTTCTGGTCAACCTCCGCGATAAAAAAATCCGCCACCAGGAGTCTTGGTGACGCGTAAGCCCCTGATCATAGCTTGTCTGAGCACTATTCAATGGAATCTCCTTTTCGTCCTGGCAAAAATTTGTTCCAACCTTGCTGAATATTTTCTGCGTATCAAGCTTTGAGTACATCCCTCTTACCCCTTCCTCGCCCATTCTTCTCCCTCAATGGGCTTCCCTCTCTACTCACTAGTACTCAGTACGAGAGGGGAAAGACAACTGCAGAAGGGGCATGATGACTGGCCTGCGCTCTCTCGATTCGGCCTGCTCTCTCGCTCTGTCTGACGGATGAGAGAATGTGGGGACTGGAGAAAGAGCCCCGAATGCAGACCCACGGAATGAAGGATGTATGGCGCCCCAGGGGCCAGTTTATGGAGGGTTGAGACTGGGTTGGACATGGCAGTCTCTCCATGGAGTGTGCTGTCTAGCAGGTTAGAGAGGAAGAGAGAGCAGGGGAAATGGAGAGACGCAGAGGGAAGAGGAAGTAGCTGCAGCGGCTGCAGAGGGAGGAGGGTGGAAGAGTGCAGCAGGCATTGGGTGGATCCATGGGTGGATTCGCACGTAAGCAACTGAATGTCTGATGGATCGCTCCGAGAGCGCTGATGAAGAAGATGAGGATCCGATGAAAGCTGGATTTGTTAAGAGGATTCAATTTATTGCTGCGAACGGTTTAGTGGGGCGTATGAGGACCCGCCGCGACCTGTAATCACAGGGTCAGAATATTATCGTGAGAATGCAATTTCGACATGCGGTCCTCTAGGTAATCGGGAGGTGAAGCGGTCTTCAAGAGGGTGTCGGGTAGCCAGAGAGGATGAGAGATCATGCGAAATGGAGAGAGACCGAGAGAGGGACCATTTACTCGTAGAGACAGAGACGCAGTGCCAGAATCGATGAGAGAGCGTGTGTAAGGGGAGGGAGGATGGCAGAAGTGAGGGAGAGGGAGGGAAGGGGAGTTACGCGCCTGGGGCAAGGAGAGAGGGGAAGTAAAGAGAGGGAGGAAGCTAGGGAAAGAGAGACAAGAGGTCTTGCGCGCGACTGAGGACGGCTTTCCGTGTGCTATTCAACCCCCGGCCTGCCTGAGAATAGTGAGCGATTGAGGATAGACAATGGTGAGTGAGTTTTTGATTCAGCCCCGTGACTGACTTGTGAGAGTAGTGGGCCACTAATTGTAAGGAACCATCCCTGCTTGATTGTTGAGATAGCGAAATTGGTTCTCGTATTTCAACCCCATGCCTGCCTGAAAGTAGTGAGCGACCAAGACAATGGTGAGCCTTTGATAGAACCTCGTGACTGACTTGTGAGAGTAGTGAGCTAATTGTAAACATGGTGAGTCCTGCTTGGTCGTCTGATGTTGAGATGAGGAAATTGGTGCGTGTAATTCAACTCCCTGTCAGCTCCCGAAAGTAGTGAGCGCGTTTGTAAGAGCTCTCTGTTTCTGTAAGAAGGAGAAGACTAGGAGATGGTGAGTCTTGCTTTTAGTTTGAAAATCGAGTTGAATTTATTAGATGCATGATGCTGAATTAGTGCCGGGGAGAAAATTTCTGAATCGATATGTACTCGATGAAACGTAAATGTTGATCGGATTTGTTAGTGAAGCATCATCAGAGTTGTTATTGAAGGGCGAGGTTGCGACTCTAGCACCCTCAAAAGCTTCCGAGGTCTCTAATTAATGTGGTGAAACGTAAATTGCTAGAGGTAGAATTTGTGCATCTGTAGCACTGGTGTTAGGAAATCGAGCTTTCTCCGTTGGATTAGCATTGGAAAATGAATTAGCAACGACATGCGGCGAATGCAATGAGGTTTCTGTCAGTTTAAAATGTGATTTGGCATGATCAATTTTTCCCCTTGCTGGTATGATATTTAGGCAGTTCTAGAATCTAATTTATGCAAATTAAATACATTTTAATCAATATAATAATTGCAGTTGCTGGACGAGGAGGGCGGTCCGCGGTTCACGGAGTGGACGGACCTGCGCCTGCTCACGTACCCCGCCTACCCATCGAGACTGGACGAGATACGGGACAACAGAAGGCTGGGCAGGACGGTCAAGGTGGGTGTTGAAGCCTGAAATTGGGGGGGGGGGTGAACTAAAGGGTGGTAGAGGATAGAGGAGAGCTGGATGAGATACGGGACAACAGGAGACTGGGCAGGACGGTTAAGGTGGGTGTTGAAGCCTGAAATTGGGGGGGGGGGGTGAACTAAAGGGTGTTAGGGGAAAATAGGAGGGCTGGATGAGTTAGGGGGCAACAGGAGACTGGGCAGGACGGTTAAGGTTAGTGTTGAAGCCTGAAACGGGGGAGTGAACTAAAGGGTGGTAGAGGAAAAGAGGAGAGATTAATGAGATCAGGGGCAAAAGTGGGTCGGCAGGACGGTTAAGGTTAGTGTTTAATGTCACCTGAAGCATAGAAGCTTTTGTTGGAATAAAGGGGACTAGGAAAAAACATGGAAGGACGGTTAAGGTTGGTGTTGAAGCCGAAATCAAGTGTGAAACTGGTCGAAAATTCCTTATCTATGAAGCGGAATGAAGAGGGTATTGGGGTTGGGAATCGAGGTTTCAACGGTGGAACAAGAGGCTTGTGGAATAGATGTGGCAATATTGGTCCCGTGCCAGGGTGAAATTATTTTCAAATAGATTCCTAGATTTAGGGTCTGCTTCGAATTTCGGCTGAATCGTAGTTTCGGTTTCAAGGGTGATTCAAATAGGTCGTGGGATGAGAGCGAGAATGTATCTAATACAGACCTGGTATAAAACGATTCCAAATAATTGTTCCCCTTCTCCCAGTAGATTCAAATCATTGTTTCCTGTTCGGATCTCTGTACGAAGTGTCAGGGGTTCTCAATCCGGGGTTGAGGCAGTCGAGCTGGGGTGTCGGGACTAACAAAGAGGATGTGTGTGTACGTTTGGAGTGGGGCGCGAGTCCCGAAGGAGAGAGAGTTTGTGGCAGCACCACAGTAGTAGTGTAAACTATGGAGGGGATGACTATCCGGGGAAATATTTGGGTTTGGTGAAATGTAGTGGAACTTCGGTAGTTTTAGCAGGTGAGTTGGGCTTGCAAAGGAGTTACTTTACGATTAGACTGGTGCTGGTTTTGATGGAATCGCGGTATCAGAGGTTTATTAAACAGTTTCACAAGATCAGCTATCGGAGAAGTCATGGGGTATAGTGCGGAAAGTTGTAGAGGACTCTCCTCTTTCTGCACGTTCTCTAGTCACTTTGACTGGTGAGAGAGCATAGCGAATGAGGATAGAAACTGTTGCTTTCCGAACTCTAATCATGCGGCAGAACGGTTTACACAGCTGGTACGTGAACCCCAGTGATCGAAAAAGTCAGAGGGGAGAATCGATTCGTTTTCCCGGAGGAAAGCGAGTGAAATCGGGCGGTTTCTGATCTTTTTACGATGATTATGAGCGATCTTTCCTTATCAAATGGTAATCATGATAATCTTTGCACCGTCCTTGCCACACTTTCACTGCAGGGGATCAGAATGGGGGATCCCCAAGAGTTCCCTTTCACTCTCCCCGATCGTTCCCTGATGTTCGCACAGCGCCTTATCACAGCCGTTTCATCAAGAGAACAGAGACCGTTATCTAGGCTCCGCCCACTTATTATCTCTCCTGCCCTCGGGCAGTTGATTGGGAGATATGTTTTCATCGAGGATCTCCGCATGAACGGCTGAGCCTTTGATTTTGTACCCTGACAATGAGGCGTTGATCTACTTCATTCGCTCACTTACACTAGGTTTATTTGCACCCGACGTGAGATTGCAAGAGAGTGTCATGTTTTATTCGAAGTGAGATTTGTCTCGACGATAGATTTGTGACTCCTTCACATTTGTGGCAACCCTAGTTTTGTGACCACGCTACGTTTGTGACAACGCTTGAATTGTGACGACACTTTTCTTCCTGGTGAATTAGCGACTCGTAGCAGCTTCATAGTTGCTTCTTTGTGCTCATCTAGGATACTCGTCTCATATTCATTACTATAAAAGTATTTTGTGCTTTGTTCGGACTCGCAGTGCTAATCGCTGTTTTATTCGACGTGAGAGAACGGATTTTTGAGATCATTACTTCCTGGTAGATTGATGTAATGGAGTTGTTTCATAGTCACTGCTTTCGACTTTCTTATGATAGATCTCGCACATGGGTTAGAAAACTATGATGCTTGTCCGGGATTGGCAATTTATATCGCATTTTTGACAAGTCGTGTGTCTTGGTGAATTGATGCCCTTGAGCAGGTTCACAGCTTCACCTTTGAGGTCTTCTGTAACTTTTCCTCATGAATTTTCTTAGAATCTATTTTTGAAACCAAATTTCGCGTATATCATGCACTCTAAAATCCATTCCTCGCATCCGTCTAGACAGCCAGCATCTTATTGTTTTTTCTCTCATTTATCACATCTTGATCTCCTCTATCCGCTCTCTGTGCCTCATTCACTTCCCTGCTTCATCCCTTGCTGATATCCTCGTTCATCCAGAGATGCCTCCGTCTCTCTCCCCCGCCTATGCATCCTCTCGACGCTTCTCGTCCACCTCCTTCATCTCCCTCGATCGCCGCTTCTCGACGGATTCCGTCGACTCGGGCATCGGAATCTTCCTCCACGACGGCGACGTCGATGAGGACGACGCCTTCTCGTCGGCCGACTGGAGATTCCTCGACGACAACGACGTCAGCCCGGAGCTGATCGAGGAGCTGAAGAGATGGGGATACCCGAGTGTTTCGGTAATATTGGTGTTGGGAATGGGAAAGAGCGAGGTATCACTGTGGTTGTGGCGGGTTGGAGAGATTGTAGGGAGGGTGAAACCAGAAGCGGGCAAGTTCAACTGGGTTGGGGAATTTGGATTCTGCGTCGAACATCAGACCTTGGTAGTCTGGAATGTCGATTTTTTGAAATTATAGTTTTTGCACGATTGGTGTTATGATTGATTTGGTATTAAAATATTCGATAAGTAGAGCGGATGGTGCCAGAAAGGGGCTGGACCAGGAAGTGAACTGAAAAGGATGGGTATAGAAGTACCTCGAGGTTACTCAACTCGTGGGGATCACTGACTTTTGCCGTCCTTTCGGCTGGCTGAGCAAGTGGCATAGGCAAACTTGGAGCACGTGTGGGGTTGAGACTCTCTCGATTCCGCCTGATCTCTCGCTCTGTCTGACTGGCGAGAGAGCGTGGGGATTTGAGAGAGCGAGAGAACGAGTGTGCTTGGCACTCCTTTCAGGGTGAGAAGTCGCAAATAAAGAGTCACCTGAGGGAGATGAGGTGCTCTGAGGGTATATTGGGCAAGTGTGAAGTAAGGGAGAGAGTAGTACGTCAGTTGATGGGGTTTTACGGTGAAGAGCGGGAACGATCGTGTTTGGGAGGGATGAAGTTATTTCAGGAGATGGCGAAACTGGGAGTGATCGGGAGTGTTTTTTGTTGGTATTGGAAAGAATAGACGATGGCTCGTGTTGTGGACGATTATGGGCATTTGTGGACGAAAATTGTACAATGTCGACTAATTTTGTTTCAAACTCCTTGAACCAGATAACTAACGAGGAGCTAATTCCAGAAATATGGTACAATACTAAACCCGCAATCTCGCAGGTGAAGCAGATCGTGCGCAAGGCGAACTGGCCCGCGCGGCACGAGGTGCGCAAGGAGCTGTGGAGGGAGCTGTGCAAGTGAGTAGTACGGTAGAGAGGGCACGGTAGCTTATTGATTGGGAGTACGGTAGGGTGATACTATAGGCCGAAGAGTATTTTAGAGAGTCTCCAGTATTTTGGGAGGGGAATCGTAGTCCAGAATGAAGAGTATTGATTGGAGCTTCGGTCGACGTGTTTGTGTATACGGTAATGTAGCGGTATCGATTACAGAGACAAGTCGTACGACGCCTCGATTACGGTGTTCAACGACGAGATGTCCACGCAGATATTGAATGAAGGTGAGCGTTATTGATTTATTTTGGGAGCTACCGTAACCTGGAGCGATCGCGGACTGACGAGATTGTCAATGATTGCGATCACTGATAGGTTATCAGAGTGTGTGTTCTATTGGATCGAGAAGTAGACGAAAAGTGCAGGCAGACCTTGCCCCCGAGGGACGGTGGAGACGAGAGAGTGTGCGACAGTGAGAGAGCGATGGGGCAATGATTAGAGCAGATAATGATAAGTGATAGCGAAAAGTGATAGCGATGATGCCTGAGGGGATGATGGAGAAGTGATAGCGAGGGATTTATCAGAAGGCGGAAGTTGGTGACAGGGAGATTTACTGCCGCAGAAGTTCCTGATAAGAGCTGCGTAATCGTGGACCGTGATTTGGCAAACACTTCATTTACAATTAGGTTAACAAAAATAGCAAAGTGCTGAGAATCGTGAGTACAGCTGACTTGGCATTTCGCTGCCCCAGCCGCCTTTGAAAGTATTGGGATCGCGTGGATAAGTTGATATTTTGAAGATATTAACTAAAAAAACACAATTTTCGTATATTTAATTTAAAAAATCCAGCTCGCTCTTCGTCCTCTTCCATGCTTATTTGTCTCCATTGTGATTAGTCATCATCATCATCATCTTCATTTTATCCAGGTCGAAGTAAATACAATAGGGGTCATACAAAAAAAAGAACAAAGAAACGAGAGTTTCGGTATTCTTCTTAATATAGTCTTCGAATCGTAGTCTTCTCTCCACGCTAGGCGGGTTCTGGAAACGCGGCTTGAGAAGCTGGAGAAGAATTCTGAACTGTAGACTAGTCAATTCGCGGCGTCACCATATCTTGGTAGCAGTGTCGATCCAAACCACAATGATATCGGTTTTGCTCAAACTTGCACTATCTTCTCCATTCCAGCCCGCACCCGCTCGCCGTCCTTCCTCTCCCAGGAGGGCGCCGTCGTCAACAACTTCTCGCTCACGGAGGACGGCACCGTCAGGTTTGTAACTTTATTCGTTTTATTATTTTTGAAAATCGAATTTTAGTGAGTTATTGGGTTCTGAACAGAAGGGTATGGAGCTGACATTGACGTGAAGGGCAGCGCTTGCTTTAGTACTGATGCTGAAACATGAATCGCAAAAGCGGGACTTAATTAGTTTCTGATTGGCATACTTGTCGTAGATGGATAAGCAGTACGGGCCAAACGGTGTTAGTTAGCAATCAACCTGAAGCCACTAATGCTCGGGGTTAGTAATAACGCTGAATCCCGGATCACACATGGAAGCGAAAGTTAGGCGAGACATGCAGGAACATTTTATCTTTATTTTTTAATAAATCGTGTAAAAATAAAATAATAATATTTTTTCAGGTTGATCCGAATGCTCGCGATGATCGAGCAGCTGCGGCCGGACATCTCGTGCGCCCCGGTACGGTATTATTGATTGATTTATCGCTTGATACGGTAGCCTTGTATTGATTGATTGAGAGACCTCTGTTGATTGGGCAATTGAATTGCTATTTCTTAGATGTCTTTTTGTGATCCTGCAAGCCGTAATTGCATTGGTGGTTCCGATGGTGAGATGGGGTTTCTAGATTATCTCATTTCCCTTATGTTCTTTTGTCTTCGATTTGTGAGGCGTTGGCGGTTGAAAAAAGTGAGAAGATGCATGAACAGAGCCTTCTTTCATTTTCGTTGCAATCATGTTCCCATGGTGGGATGAGGCTTCGAGGGCTTTACTTACCGCTCGTCTTGCTTTGTATTTGATTTCTGTATGGGACTCTGTTTAAAAAATCAAACAACCTTCATATCAAATGCATTACGAAAATCGTAAATTGTATAATGATGACGCAATTGCAGATCATGTACCCGCTGTGCGCGCTCTTCATGCACTACATGGACGACCAGGACGCGTACGCATGCGCCCAGTACCTGTCGCGGAGGGTACGGTATTTTTAGTGTTATTGATTGAGAACTGATTGAAAGTGCTGTAAATTGATTGACTCTTACACGGCTGCTTGACGCCTATGGATTTGTTTTAGCAGCTAGATCAATGGTTTTTGAGGCTACAGTAATCCTACAGTACCCCTCATTCAGGGTCAGGAGCGCGACCCGCCGGTGCACCTGCTGATGACGCAGACGCAGTGGGACGCGACGCCGCACGTGCTGCTGCAGCTGGTAAGAGAGATTATTGATTGATTACGGTGGATTGGAATACGGTAGGGTACGGTGGTGATGCTGTGCATAAGGCAGAATGAAAGGTAGAATTGACTTTTTTCCATAGCCAGCAGAGCAACTATTAACGATAGCAGCTAGAAACAGCTGAAGTGGTCGTGCTCAAGCGCAAATCTAGCAAACATAAATTTTTTTCCCGAAAAGATGCAGAAGTAATTGAAGGGTAGGAATATCTCTTCATTTGTTGGGGGCGCAGAGCTGGAAAGGTGTGGGTTCGTATTGAGACTGAATCGTTAGCCACGAAAATTATGATCTAGAAGGATATTTTTTGTCATAACCAATCAATAATTCACGCTACCGTTCTCCAGGCAATCGATCAAAAAATAACTGCAGATCAAGAAGCACAAGCCGAACGCGTACGCGCTGCTGAAGAAGAAGTGCGGCACGGGAGACGATGAGGTGCTCGTGGAGACGGTGAGTTATTGATTTATTGATTGGATTATCGAGGGAATCAGGGTTGATAGGGGTACGGTAGGGTTTGGTTTGTGGAAACACGGTAGCCTGAAGAAGAAGTGCGGCACGGGTGACGATGAGCTGCTCGTGGAGACGGTGAGTATCGATTGAATTTTTTTTACGGGTTGCTAGGGATACGGTAGTGATTGGTGATGATAAGGTAGATAGAAAAGGCGCTGGAGATTCGCTAGGGTGCTGATGATATGTAGATGAAGAAGGTGAGTATCGATTTTACTATACTAATATATGACAGATTTGTTAGTGTTTGATTTTTTTTATCCGAAGAGGATGTCCGACTGATGAATCCCGATCTGGTTGAAAATTAAGGATCCACTGAAACCCATGACGAGTTATTTAGCCTAGTTTGAGATATTGTCTATTGCTCTGTTCGTGGGCTGGAATTATGAAAAGGAAAGTACGGTATCACTGAAGAAATTGCTACGCGATCAAATTTTGAGGGTTCACCGAAACTTAAAATGAACTTGTGCTTCCGATGACAATCACACTATTTCCAGATGACCGAGTGGAAGCAGTGGATCTTCCAGTATCTCCCGCTGTCGCACATCGTGAGGATAGTCGACTGCTTCCTGGTCGAGGGTTGGTTAATTAATTAACTTAATTTGTTTAATTAGTTAATTTATTTAGTTTGTTGTAAAACGGTCAAGCTATTAGTGATGTTCTGGCAGCTAGTTTTGTTTTGTGTTGAGGACATCGACGATTTATCGCTCCGTAGTGAAGTCTGGAATTCTTGAGGAATGCCTGAAACGGAAAAGGGAATGGTGAACGGCGCTGATCTCTATTATTTTGATACCCCGCGTGCAGGCGTTATCAATCTGCCATTCCACTCCTTGCAGAGAGTCTACCGTTCTGAAATGTTGTCTCTACGGTGGTTAGATAGCAGGAACAGAGAGATGGAAACACAAGGGCATCGTTACTCATCCTCATTCCCATTTTTTAACATAGATTCTCGTTCCTCGTTCTGAAGTCTTCTCAACTAGAGCAGTATGTGAGAGTTAGCAACGCGAGAGAATAGGTACTCGGTGAAGAAGGAATTCAGAATTCAGAAACTATATTCCCCTATTTTTATTCCTTGCAGGCCACAAGTTCCTGCTGCGCGCCGCCGTCGCCAACGTGTACATGTGGAGCAAAGTGAACAAGGTGAGCGAGTGGACGGACGATTGTTAGGAGATGGTGAGCAAGGATTTCGGAGGTTTCACCGGGTGGTCATGTGGCCTTGACTACGCGGTATTTTTGATTAATTGCGCACTTCTGGTTTGACAACAAAATAACTGATATTGGTATATAGGATAGTTATTTGCATTTAGAGGAAGTAATAGTATTCGATAATCACTACCGTATTCCTCTGCAGAGCAAGGCGGGCCCAGCGGAAGGCCGGACGGAGGCGGAGCGAGTTGCAGCGACAAAGCACGAACTCGCGCAGTGCGCCGCCCAGTGCCAGGTACGGTAGTGGGTTCGGCGGGACGAAGGGGAGTTTGGTGGGTCAAATGAGGCAGAGGATAGGTCAGCTAGCAGTTATGTGGGGTTGATTTGTTATGAAGAGTACCGCGTGTATATCAGAATCCTTGTTGATCCAGTGGTCTTACAGAGAAGGTGAGGCGTGAACTCTATGGGTCGTTCGAGATGTAGACTGTAGTGCGGCGGGGTGGTATGGTAGAGCATCAATTTGTATGGTAGTGTGTGTAACCTGAATTGTCGATACCTCTCATATGCTTTTTCATCCTTGAAACGGATGATAAAGCATACGGAAGTACCAACACAGTGGACGCTGGAGACATTATGCCGAGGTGGTGAGACATGGACGGAGCGGGGGGAATTGGTTATGTTTTCCAAATAGGTGCAGAGGTGTTGTAACTACTTGGAAAGGTGTTTGCATTGATTAGACGCACAATTCAATCATTTTGGTAGCTGAAACGGTTGTGCCTTCGCTCGGGTTGTCGATATTGTTGTGGATGTCATCGTCTTCCAATAGGAAGATGACACCCATAACAATATCGGCAATTATACTGATCGAGGGATTATGACGAGGTGCTGAGACATGAACCAGGGTGGGGACTTCACATTAGATATTTTATTTAGAGGGTGGTAGAATGATCTGATTTGTCGATACGTCCTTGTCGATTCATCGTCGTGAACAGGCGATGAATCTCCCAGGAGTACCAGCGTCGCGAGTCAAGTGGAGACTATGGAGGGATGGTGAGACATAGAAAATACGGGCGTTTCGTTTTCTTCGAGATTCATTCGTGCGGCAAGTTAGTTGCAAGATTTGCTGGTGTCCCTATGAAGATTTACCGTCTTGAACCTTGACGGTGAATCCCATAGGAGTACGAGAAGCTTGGGTGATCGAGAGTTCATGAGGGAGCGCTGAGACATGGACAAGACTGGTAGTTCCGTTTCTTCTTTTTTCGAGATTGGCTTCGAGTATAGAAGAAGAGCCAAATGCGAGTACGGTAGGTGCACTGTGGATAGGTTTGCTGGTACACCCATATCGATCGATCGTCTTGAACGTAGACGATTGATCTCATGGGTATACCAGCGTCTTGGGTGACGGAGTGATTATGGTGGGTTGCTGAGACAGGGACTTGACGGTCAATTTTGCTTTCTTTGGTAGTATGGATGATTCGGAGTTGGCGATTGTCGGTAGTCCTATGCAGATTCAACGTCTTGAGCTTAGACGGTGAATCTCATAGGAGTACAAGTGCTGTGGGTGATCGAGAGGTTATGGAGGGATGTTGAGACATGGAAATGACTGGGCGTTTCGTTTTTTTTTCTCGAGATTTTTTGTATCTTACAGATTGCAAGATCATACAGTAGGTTAATATTTAGATTTGCTGGTATTCCTACGAATTCATCGTCATTCATAAAGGCGGTGAATTCATAGGAGTACAAGTGCCTTGCGTGATCGAGTCGCTATGATAGGACTGTGAGGCATTGACCAGACAGGTGAACGTCGTTCGAGCTTCTGAATCTTTGTTAGAAATGGGTTCACTGTTGGTTCCTAACATCGTCGGTATTGCAGATAAATATATTTGCACTGACATTGAGTGGCCACATTTGGCAAGTGAAAGCTCGATCTGATCTCTCGATACACCCATGTAATTCATCGTCTTGTACATAGACGGTGAATTGCATAGGAGTACCTGCACCTCTAGTGGTAAAGAAATTATGGAGGGATCGTGATACCTTGACTAGACTGGTGAAACTAGTACGAGCTTCCGAACTTGTAAGAAAAATTCGCGACGGGTTCCTTGAGTAGACGCACTTGGGCTCGGTTGAACCGATTTGTCGATACTTCTATTAATTCATCGGTTCGAAGCGGCGATGAATTTCATAGAAGCATCAGCGGCTTGGGTGCTCGAGTGATTATGGAGGAAGAGTGAGACATCGATTTTACGGGAATCGACTTCCTCCTTTTGCAAATGCTGTTGTGACTGCGCGGCGAATAGTTTCTCCAACTATAGCGCAAGCAAGGGTGAATACTAAGGAAGAAGGATTAATCATACCATTCTTCGCCCTTTACTTTCCTTCTTCTCCATTTTTCCTTTCCATTCAATGCAATCTGTAGACGGAACAGTGTTCGATCTCTTTTCATTCGGATCATATTCTTGCCGGTTAGAAAAGCGAGAGAGCATGGGAAATGGAGAGGGTCAGACGATCCTTTCATCCTCTGTTTTGACTCGTCGCCGATGATTCAGTCACAATAATAATAGTGAAAAAGGCACAGCTTGCGGGGATACAATGCTCATTCTGTTGTAGCAGCGATTGTGCCATCAGTCTCCTTTTTTCTGTATTTTTTCCCTTGAGCTTGAGCTTTGAGCATGTACCAATTTTCACCAAGTGTGGTCCATGTCTCAGCATCCCGCCATAATTACTGGCTCACTCGAGTCACTGGTATTCCCACGAGCTTGACCGTCAGTGTATCTTGGCGGTGAAGCTGTGTGGGAGTATCGACAAATCAGATAATTTTGTAGAGCAATCGCCTTACTCTCTCGATTCCGCACACTCTCTCGACTGTCAGACATTCATAGCGAGAGATCGCGGGAAAATGAGAGAGTCAGACGATATCTCCAGATGCCGAAATTGATCGGAGTATAATTTTCCAATTGGGCTCACCGGAAGAACGAGAGAGCACGCGGACACGAGAGAGCGCCTCCCTTGAGACAACGCGCGTTTCTCCTGAACCGGTCACTCTATTTGCACCCCGTCTTCTGAATCGTGCCGAGGGCTTGCTCTCTTCGTTTCCCGTGCTCTCTCGCCTGCTCTAGCCACGAGACGGTGCCTGTGTTCTCTCTGTTGGCAGTGATCTCTCGCCAGCTCTGATCTGCAAGAGATGGTTTGATTAGAGGAGGCTCAAGGGGGCGTCGATGGCTCTTGTGTAGGCGAGAGAGTGTAGGGGAACGTCCAGGGCACTCGCTGTATTTGGCTTCCGGTCCCTGGAGAAAGAGCGTAGTTGAGTGACCGCGTCTTCTACCATTTCTGCCAGGAGAGTGGGAGTTGCAGATACAGGTTACGTACGAGAAGTTTGGTTATTGGAGATTTCGACTGCTTTTTGGACTTGTACAAAAAAAATCCATTTCTTTCCGGGTGTGTAGGAGTTGCGGAGGCAGGTTGGAAGCGAAGAATTTGGGGTTTGCTGATTCTGTCTGCGTTTCGATAGCGAAAAATGTATTTGCTCCCAGGCGAAGAGGAGTTGCGCAGGCTAGATAGCTGCAAGAATTTTGGATAATGACAATCTCCGTGGCATGTGTATTCCAAAATAATCATGAACTTTGAGTTTTCCATTTTCACCTTGTTGCATACCCACCCTTTAGGGTTACACAAATAGCTTAGATGCGCGATCTTTGGCGATTGATAATGCGGATGAGAAGTCATAGTACAAAAAATTTATTACGAGTATTCTGATTTATGTAGCGTTGCTCACACATGCCGGAAGCAACTGCATGAATCAGGGAAGTGGGGATGCGTTATGTATAGCATGGAATATGACGCTTCTGTTATCGACGAGTGTTGGCGCCTCCTCTGGCCACACGATTGCGTAGGCTCCGCATCGAATTGCCCAATTTAGAGAGTAATGAGAAACGGCGATTCGGCTAGGAGCTTCTCATGTATCGTATGTATGGATGTATCCATGTCACTCTAGTATATGGTTGAGAGCGCTTGAATAGGCCAAAAGGAGCAGCCAGCCCTGACCACTAGACCCTCGTCATAGAGACTAGGAAGTTGTTGGGACGTTGCAGCATTGAAGTGGTAGTGGGAGCAGGATGGAGAAGCTTACGGTGGGTTTTTGTTGAGTAGGTTAGGTGTTTAATTATTTTTGTGAGTAGGTTAGGTGTTTAATTATTTTCCGCAGTGGCCGAGTTCGTATTATCTCACAAGCTCACTGGAGTTTTAGTTATAACAGCGAAGCGTGAAGTGCGCTGGTTAGAATTGGGGGATGAGGCGAAAATTTGTGGTAATGCTGTTTTAATTAATTAATAATTCTCTAATTAACGCTAATTAAGGTGAGCACGGAGACGTTCATCGAGATGGCGGTGCTCATCAAGAACCTGAAGAGCGCCACGATCGCCCGGCTGCAGACGACGTTCGAAAAGAAGGTACGGTAGGGGAGGGGTTATTGATCGTAGACTGACTTTATAAAAGTAAATGTCCTGTAAGTTCAGTGCAGCGTAGTACTTGAGATGTGGGGAACTCGTTCAGTGATAGATGAGAGGGATGCGATGTTTAAAAAATTCTAAAGAGACGCTCGCGCGGATGCAGAGGATGGTCGAGAAGAAGGTACGGTAACGAATGGGATTATTGATCTGTAAAAGTCGTCTTTCCATAAAATTCACTTGGGCCCGTAGGTTACAGGCAGCGCTGAGAATACTAGGTTATTATGAGGGTTTATTTGGAGATTAAAGTTGACCTCGCGATGGAAAAAATATAGAAGTCTGACTATCGCGAGAATGCAGACGACGTTTGAGAAGAATCCCAAGTGGAATACTACCCGCGGATTCTTTGGAGCACTTTTCATAGTTACGTCGGTATGCAGCCTGCGTTTGATGCTTCTCGTCTTTATTATTCAAAAAATCCTAGATCAGTTGAAGATTCAGAGATACTATACTTTCTATGATACTTTCGACATCGTTCATTTTCATTCTCTGCAGGTGCGTGAGTCGAATCAGCGGGACAAGGGCCGCAAGCAGTCCTCCAATGTGTACTGCTTCACGGCGCCCTTCGAGTCGAGCATCTTGAGTAATGTGATAGCGACCAAGATCATGAGCAAGTGAGGAGATTTTGGTTGTTATTCTTGTGATTGTTTTGAGAGTTTGAAATTGTGCGCCATAGAGTTGGTGTTTCGCTGGGTGTAGAAGTGCTGGGGAATGGATGACATGTAATGCAAGTCATGCTCCGTATGAAAAATATTATGCTCTTCGAGTCGATCATCGGCAATGTGATAGCGACCAAGATCATGAGCAAGTGGGTTGCTTTGGTGTTTTTCTTGTTATTTTTTTGGACTCTAAAGGAGATTCCAGAGAGTGAGGTTGTGGTTTCGCTGGATGTATGAGTGCTGAAGACGTCTTCAATTTCAATGTATTTTCTTTGTCCCATCATAAAAATTACGATCTTGTGCGTGTGGTGAGATGAGGGTTTCTCTAGTCGCCCAAAATGCATCTAGTTCCAGTGCGGTTGATACTTTCAGATCGTGGGTTAAATATTTTTTTTGTAAGGCCAGCTTGTAAGTCTTCAATTGTGTTCTTTATTGGCTCAAGAGACAGATCGCCCGAGAAAACATGATCGAGAATCGCTTCTTTTTTTGAAATAAAGCTTTCTGTAGTTGCTTGATTTCCCAATAGGAGAAGGGTTTCACAAGTTGCTCAAAGCGCAGACCTTCTCAGAGGAAACGATCAGCGACGGCTAGACTAGACAAAGCAATAATTAATTTACTTCTTCGCAGATTTCCGTCCCGCCTGCAGCTAGTTTTCTAGTAGATTTCCGGTTTTCTTGATTATTCATAGGGCTGACCTTTTGCGGGGAAATGATAGACAAGAGTTGATTTATTTAACAACAACAAAAACAATAATTAATTTACTTATTCGCAGATTCCCGTCGCGCCTGCAGCTGGTGACGCCCGACCTGCTGTTCAAGCTGAGTCAGGACGGAGCGTCGTTCACGCATCTATGGAGCAAGTGAGTACGGTAGACGGGTACGGTATAAGGCACGGTAGCTGGTGATCAATAGACGAGGACGGCGCCTCCTTTACGCACCTGTGGAACAAGTGAGTACGGTAGGGTACGGTAGCTGGTGATCAATAGGCCAGGACGGAGCGTCGTTCACGCACCTGTGGACCAAGTGAGTACGGTAGCCTGGGATTTCGGTAGTCGGAGTACGATAGGAAACGGGAATCGAATATTGCGTCAGGTGTGACACCCTACGGTTTCGTGCGCCTGTGATGCTTAATAGACTCTACATTATTTTTCTTGGTGATTCGAGCTCGGCGGGTGTCGTCAAAACAAACAAAAGTGTATTTTGCAGAGTGGACGAGGCGGACCAGACGCTGATCATCATCCGGTCGGCCAGGGGAGAGGTGGGATTATCGATTTATTGATTTATCGATTGATGATTGATGACGTAATAGCCATCTGCAACTCCGAGCGATAGTACTTCTTTTTTTGCTTTTTTTTCTTTTTTTAAACAGTCGAGTTAGATGATCTTTGCATTCTCGGATGTGCAAGGGAGGTTATAGTGAGGGTGAAACGGGAAATTATTTGTCGTCTAAATTATTATTTTTAAATGTTGCAGGTGTTCGGCGCGTACTGCTCGTCGAGTTGGGCGGAGCGGAACGACCGGAGGGAGCGCACGAAGAGCAAGTGAGTATACGGTAGCATGGAGTACGGTGGAGTATATTGATAGGAAGTACGATATGAAGCCAGGGGAATGGGAAGAAGGGCGAACGATTGATTTTAGAGAAGTTGTGAATTGTAATGTTGCTGAAAAAGATGAATTGAGAATATTGTCTATTGGTTGCTGCAAGTGTCTTATGATACGCCTGAAACATCGAAGCGAAAGAATCATTTTTCTAAAATACTCTGGTATTGGTGAATTTTTATTGTCTCGCGTTTCTACAGATGATTGAATTCTCCTAGTGTCGTGCACTGATTAGGAAAACCTGCGGCACAGATGGGGAGGACCGTAATCATTTGAAAATTTGTCCTCTTTTCCTTTTTTTAAAAAAGTGAAAGTGGATGCTTCGATGATTGCAAGCACTGCTCTTTCTTGCAGATACTTCGGCACGGGCGAGTCCTTCGTCTTCAAGGTGACGGGCCGGGACGACTACCAGAAGGTACGGTAACCGGGGAAGTATTGATTTGTTACGGTAGTATCGTAAGAAATAATTCCACCACTGTGCTGGATTAAAAGCCAAAAGTTGGTGCTTCACCCCTAGGCGAGGATGGGTTTCGCTTTTGGTATGAGGGTGGAGAATGCTTCTCTCTTTTGATTTCTTCTCGCTTTTGCTTCCTGAAATGACAATCTATTATCCTTGGGAGCTGGTAAATTTGCGTTAATAGTAGTTCCGTTTTAGTCGTTTCGAAATGTTGGCATCCCATTGCTTGGTGATGGCGGGTTGCGAGGGCTCTATGAGAGGGAACTGTCGCTGCGTTGATTGATCTGACGCTTCTGGGCAATTCAAACAAAATAGTTTTTTTTCGACCGATCATCGGGCGGCTGTTTTTGAAAATTTAACGTTATCGATTGATTAACTAATGGTGATGCAAATTTTCCAGGTGGAGATCTTCGGCTGGGTGGGCAACAACAACAACGAGCCGGGCGAGCACGTGCCACAGATGTTCATGACTGCCGGCGATCGATTGATCGTGGTTGGTTAGGATTACCGTAGTAGGCGTTGCACGTTAGGATTCCGTTTGCTTCTAAGGAGGATTCTCATGAAGGCGGGAGATCGATTTTGGCGATTAGATGAATATATTGAACACTCAATTGTTTGTGGTTTCTCAGGCAGTATGATAGGCTACCGATGAGCAAGTTGGTTAATTTCTCTGATGCCTTTTTCTTTGGAATAAAATTCATTAATTTCTTCTAACACAAATGTCTTGCTAAAAGCGCGTTCCACAATTTCTACTGATCATCAACTCATCCCTCTGCAGATCGGTTCGGGCGACGGCGACGCGATCCGCATCAGCGAGGAGCTCACCCAAGGCATCTCGTCGCGCTGCTCCACCTTCAACTCGCCCCCGCTCGTGGATGATAGGGGATTTGAAATCAATGAGATGGAGGTACGGTGTCCGGGGAGTACTGTAGGATGTTGGGAGGTACGGTAGAAGTGATGTGTGATGGTAGGATTAAAACTGAACACTGAATTTTGTTTCTGACACTAATGAGGTGAGCGTTTCGCCAAGTGTTCGAAAGGCAAAGAAGTTGAGAGCGATTGATTACTTCAGCTTCGCCTCGAGTAAAAAATTCCAATCGTAGGTGTTGCACCCGTGAGTATGTAGGATCATCGTACGGTAATGAACTATCGATTGCAGGTTTTCGGCGTCGCCTCGGGCACGTGATCAGCCTGATCATCGATCGATCGATTGTCTCCCAATCGACTACCGTATCCCTCCATCCGCGAGGGACCCCAGCTTCTTCCTCCCGTTCTCTTCCGCCGATTCTCTTGCCAATCTACAGCTTCTGAGCTCCCGCAAATCGCATTTTCCCCTTCCTTTCCCCTCCTCTTTCTCAATTTTTAGACGTCCCTTCCCTCCTCCTGCCTCTCCCAATCACGTGCAATCTACTAGTAGTATCTCAGTGAGTATTCGAGACCTGACAATCCATTATTTTCCCGCCTCCCACAACGATTTTCCTACCGTAATCTCTGAGAGTTTTGACAGTATTCGATTCGAGCCCGGTTTCCAGTGTCTCTCACTTTCTTTATTTCTGCCTTTTTTTGTGCGCGTTACGCCTTATATATAGTATACATAGTGTACATAAAGTGGCCCCGCCCATTCCTTTCTTTTTGATTTCTCGATTTTAATTCTGTGCTATGATGCTTCTTCAGCCCTTTGCTTCTTCCTGTGTCCTATCGTATCCCCCCATTCCAGTATGAGCTGACGACCATGTACCGTAGTCGAGTATCGATTACTCGCAAGCTCTCACGATTCCCCTCCTTCCACCCCAATCACATTCCTTATTCCTACTGAGATTCGCTCATCTATCCTCGTTCACTTGATTTTTCTTATAATTATCTTACCTAGGTGTGTTAATGAGTGTCTTTATTTCGTCACCAGGTGTACTTTTGTCTTCTCGCGCTAATAACTTTTTAATGTGTAAGAGCTTAACCGACATCCGCTTCTCCTTTTGTTCATTACAATACTCTTAATCTAATTTGCAATAGCTCGGTGCATGATTGTGTGACTCGCTCGTGTTAATCGATAACTGACTCGTGACAACTGCCGTAGTCCGATCCCCGCCCCGATGTTATCGATCGGCCTGCCTGCCCTCCTTCCCCCAGTTTCGGGTCACATCCAGTGTTTTGCACCAGTTTCCTCACTCGGTAAAGATCAAAGATCAATCCGAATGCATCTAGTTCTATTTGTCAAATGAATCATTCATTCCGCTGATTTGTTTCGCCTCCCCTTTGATTATCACATGTTTCAGACCTAAGATTTCAGCTTTAATCTGGCTTATCTTTCCTCCCCCTCCGTTCGATTTCGTCTCATTTCTCAGTAGGATGCACAATTGACATGATTTGAAATTGCAAGATTTATCCAACGCAAGCTGTTGTAGATTTCAGATTAGATATTAGATGATACTCCCCCCCCCCCTCATCGTTATTTTGTAATGAACAAGCAATACCATCCCAGTTTGTACCTATTCGTCACTTGAATTTTGGACGCAAGATCCGGATAAATGCTTCGAACGTATAGGCTGTGTGCTGTAGTGTGTAGTGCGTTCAGGTTCGCAAAATATTTCAAAGTGCCGTGGTTTCTGGATAATGTAGAGTAGGGTTGACCGTTCGCACAAACGCAAGCGATTCGCAATGAACCCGGAATGATTCTCATTGCGCAATGAGAGTCGATTTCGCCCTCTCATTGCGCAATGAGAGAGGAATCGATTCGCAATGGATACGCAATGCAAATTGATCACTCTCATTCCGCAATTCGCTCGATCTGAGAGGAAGGAGCGCGCGCAGGCAGGGGTG
>LS502146.1:576090-600194 GCA_900490845.1 Pristionchus japonicus | reverse complement strand
AAACTTTCTTTCCTCTCAAACCGATTCCTCCCCTCGTCGACTCGCACAATGCGGTCGATACGCAATGGATACGCAATGCAAATGCGCGAGTCTCATTGCGCAATGAGAGTCGATTTCGCCCTCTCATTGCGCAATCGATGCAAATTGCGCGTCGCGATTCGCAATTTGCGCTTTGCGATTGCGTTTCGTTAACCCTAATGTAGAGTAGTTTCTGTGACTGAAGATCAAATAGTTTAAAAATCTAAAACTAATTAAATTGAGAAGGGCTAATAAAAAATGCAAGTTTCGTTGTGCGTTTGTATGGTGCATTACGTCAGGCGAGATTCCCTACTAGTCGCACGCGCACACCACTCAAGACGTTTCTCTTCCACGAGTCGCAGCAGTTGGAGCCTTTCCTCCACTGAATAATTTAGATTAGCCTCGGTTTCTGTCCCGAGAAGTCGCCCAAATTGCCACGAATTGAGCCAGCTATAAAATGGGTTGTTCTAGTCTGTTTTTGGCAGTGTTAGTGCAGTTGTTGCGCGTTTATCGCTTCGTTCCGTATTTAAACTCGTATTTTTATTAGTATTTTTAATGATTTAAGTTGTAGGCATGGCGGCGATGATCAAGGACACGTTCGCGAAGGGCGTCTCGTACGTCTTCCCGGGCAAGTGCTTCGACGAGCTGGTAGTGAAGTTCCACTTCGACAACAGTGAGTTTCTCGTTTCATGAAGGTTCCAAGGACCAGAAATTAGTCAAAACTATGCAAAGTTCACTACAAAATACATCTAATATTTGGACCAAATGGAGATCAAAGTACCGCCAATTTACGAGCGATCGTTATCAATGTTGCGTTGCTTGAGGGTGTGAAAACGCTCGATCAATTGGTAAATAATCGATAATCAATAATCACAGGCGCGTGCACCTCGCTGGTGGTCTCGCGCCTGCTCGGACTGGCGATCACCGCCGGATCCTGCATGCTCTTCTTCCCGCAGATCGCTAAGATCCACGCCGCCAAGTCCGCCCAGGGTGAGGAGTTTACGGTAGAATATTGATCGATTCTGTGAACCTGCTGTTTAGAGCTCACGGGGCGTGGAATCCATAAAAATAAATAGCAAAAGACAAAAGATGTAGATTCGTTCATTCGTGTTGCACATCTACTTTATCTGACTGGGAAGACAGCGAAGTACGATAGTTGGAAACGTCTTTTAATGAATCATTGACATAATTATAAGTTCATAGTTATCGATCGATATCAGGAGAACGGTACTGATTCATTGATCACTGCAGGTCTGTCGCTGTGCGCGCAGCTGCTGGCGCTGCTGGGCGCCGCGTCGACCGCCGCCTACTCGTACTCGAAGGGATTCGTGTTCGGGTACGGTATAGTATTGATTTTATTGATTAATTTATAGCTTTCATGTTCTCTGCAGTAGTGAATTATGACGATTTCAAATATTTTGTCACAATCCCTCAAATTGGAATGGTTTAATGAGTGTTTCACAAATAGTATGAATCACTTGGGAGTGGTTGATATCTGATTGCACGGGTCACTGCACTCGAGTAAAAAAGAATTGATTAATAATATCTGTCTGAATGTGAATGTGAATGTGACTACAGAACGCTGGCAGTGTAATTTCATTCTGTAATTTCATTTTTTTACGCAAAAAATAATTAATTATCACGAATTAATTAACCAATTAATGCTAATTGCAGCCAATGGGGCGATTCGTTCTTCGTGACGCCTTATAGACCGAAAGTTGCTGCATTTTGGGGCTCTTATTGTTAGAAAATAATCAGATTCAGCACTTAACGATCGTGCTGGTTTCATTAGTTTGTAAAATAGTTTATACAAATTGCCTAATTCCAGTCAATGGGGCGACTCGTTCTTCGTGACGCTGCAGGTGATCGTGATGGTGATGCAGATCCTGTACTACTCCCCGAACAAGGCGTACGTTTTATTATTTACTTAAATGCATTATTTATTATTTTGTTTTAGCCAATAGTTGCTTCGTAATAGCGATTTCGAAGGACGATCATATCTTTTGGCTCACTGCTGTAACCAAACACTTGCGACTATATTTTTCGTGGAATTCTGAGGCACTCCTCGAACATTTGGATATATTTGTGTCGTTACTAACCCAAATCTTCCCACTATCAATCATTGCAGTTGCACAACCAACCTGATACGCGCGTGCTGAAACTCACTTATTGCTTCTCAAAGCCTGACTGATCCATTCTCAAATCTAAATATTCACAAATGCAATCTCTCTTTTCCAGCTACACGTCTTCCTTCTTTCATTGATACAAGCTCTCTAGTATAGATTATTATCTTGTGATGATCACTAATAGCTCAACTTGTGAACTAATTTGCGGGAGTTGCAACTCTAATATCGTCAAATTTCAGCTACACGTTCCCCTTCTTCTCGCTGTGCTGGGCCGGCTTCTTCGCGATCCAGGGTGAGCTGATTACATAATAAGAAAATATTTCTTTTAAATGTTTTATTTTACTGTAGATCAGCTAAAACCAACTGTGAATTGAGCGGTGATTGAGTGCTACAGGAGAGGCATGTGTAGCATGAGAGGGGATGACATTCAATGCAACAGCATTGCTCTGCCACTAAAACCACAGTAATATAGTGGAATACTTCATTCGCTATTCCTTCTAGGTACATAGATTTTAATTGGACTGTGGTTGATGCGCGTTTCACGTGCGGTTTCACTAAAAGAAACACTACTGTATGTAGATGCGTTGTGATTCTGGCAGAACTGTGTGAAAGTTGTCATTAACTCATGTCTAGCTAAAGACGAAAGATCAAAGATCAATTCTTCTTTTCGCAGGAGGCTACGTGCCGATGCAGGTGCTCACGTGGCTGCAGGCTGCGGGAATTCCCATCGTCGTCGTCAGCAAGGTATACGGTAGTGGGGTGTGGTATGATTGAACAAAAGGCATAAGTGGCTATCATTCGGTGTTGGCGCGAGGGGAATATGATAGAGTCAATTGGACCGCTGTTATCGGATTCTTGAATAGCAGAGGCAAAGAATGTTAGGATTGGTGGCAACAGAAACTACTTGAGCAAGTCGAATGATTATTTTTCAAGTGGCAGTCTTCTATAAATCAGATAAAAGGGAGATGTTCAAAATTAAATACGTCGCTGAAACTTCTCTCATACAAGATCTGCTTCACTGGAAAATAATTCATTCGCAGGGTCTACAAATCTGAGAGTGTCTCGTCCTTATGAATAGTCATGCTTGGAAAGGTGATAGCCGTCACTAATAATATTTATTGCAGGGTCTGCAAATCTGGGAGTGCCACTCGGCCCGATCCACCGGCGTGCTCTCCATCATCTCGGTCGTAATGCAGCTGGGAGGCACGATTGCCAGAGTGTTCACCTCGGTTAAGGTACGGTAGAAGTACGGTAGATCTATTCATTTGATCGAGCTTGGTGCCTGGAGTTTCAAAGGTAGCATGTTAGTGGATCAGTTTCGTATTCTCTAGTATACGGTCGCCATTAGATTTAAAAATAAATATACTCTAGAGAAACAGAAGGAAGGGTGTGATCCTACTTGGCTCGTAGTAGTTTCACAGCGAGCATGTAGTAATATCAGATCGAAAATATTTAGTGAGCGATCATCAAGCAGTTAATAAAATAGATCCGTGCTGTGAGAATAAACGGAGAATGGTGGATATTATTGAGATTCAAGTTTCGGTTTCAGAGCTCGTATGTAATGGGATCGCATCTCCATTTTCTAGTCGTTGTCTCGCGGGTATTCTAAAGGAATGAAGCCGATCGATGTTTTCCGAATACCGTAATCCAATTCCCTTCAGGAGACGGGCGACCCGCTGCTCATCGGCGGATTCGCCATCGCCGCCCTCCTCAACGCCGTGATCTTCGCTCAATTCTTCGTCTACGGCACTCCGGCCGCGAAGAAGGACGAGAAGAAGAAGAAGCAGTAGAGGCCACGCACCCTTCTGCCAAGCCCCGCCCCCTTTATCACTTCCCCCCTTATCCTATCACGTATTGTTCCCATTCTCTTCATTGCTCATGCTCTCTTGCCCCTTGTAAGTGAGAATTCTGTGAACTCCAGAGGTTTTTTTCTCGAATTTTCTCCGTTTGGCGCACTCTGTTAGTCAGAAAGAGTATGAGGAATGGAGATAGGCAGATAATTTTTGCCTAGTCCCTTTTTATCGTACTGCTGGTGTCCAGCATTTTTCCTATTCAGATAATAAGTTAATAATATGATGACGTGACTTTCCGAGTATGTGTTACCAGGTTGTGAGTGTGTGTTTTGTATGATTGTATGAAAGCAGAGTGAGTCAGTCTATGAAAGCAGTGTATGCTCAGTTGTTGTACTACAGGCATGTGATAAAGAATATTTCACAGTGGGAAGAAAATTGTGGTGAGGGCACGAACGTTATAGGCGTCAGAATATCTGAATGAAGTAGTGAAAAAAGCTCGTCTTCAGTCTTTTGAAAAGCGTTTATTCGAGTAGTGTTCCCCAGTAGCCTGCACCTTGGTTAAAGCCAGATCCTGGTATTAGCAGCCCATCAATATCGATAATTCAGAATGGCAACAGTCTCCTAGCTCATTTTGATCATTCTCTGTGCTTACAATCCTTCTCAATTCAGTTTCGAAAGTGTTTGTCAGTAATTCTATCAAGCTCTCATCCAGAATGGCGACGACGACAGTCTCCTCTCGCATCGGCGGCTTCTTCCGCAGGAGAGGCACCGCCTTCGTCGACTTCTGGAAGCGGCTGGGCGAGGTGAGGGAGAGATATTTGATCTGAATCAGAAACATTGAAAAGGCAACTACGTTATGACGGAAGATCCCTGATATTAGTATTTTTCTGATAATGGCAGATTAAGATTTTTTTTCTCACAGTTGCGATGATGGTACTGTTGATAATTCAAAGTCTCCCACTTACGTAGAACATTTGAAACACGCACTCTATCGTTCGCAATAATGAACTTTTTAAAAATCTATTGTAGCATGCAGTTTATTGGTTTAACTTGTTTAAATGGGTTAAGTATGTTATGTTTTGCGTAAATAATATTAATTAAATAATTAATTAATCCAGGACTACGCCTCCACCGCGAAGGGCACGATCGAAGAGGCGCGCGCCAAGCCGTGGAAGGGAGGTTAGTATTTTGAGAAGCTCGATGCTCAGGACGTATTACTTGTACTGACGAACCCGGAAAGATGGAGGAGTTTTGAAACGCAGAGTTTGATGGTAATTTTAGCCGAAAACAAGGTGAGGAGAGGACGTGGGAGAGAAGTGAGTGGTTTATGGTTTATTTATTTGCCGAAAAGGAGGTTAGCGAGAAATCAAATACATTAGCGGAGGTTGAAGGATGTAGGGCCATTGAGACACAATTTTGATTGTTTGCTTCTGATGTAAGGGCTGACAAGTGAGTGGTGGAACAATTGTGTATCCTTAGACCTTAGAAATGAGAAGTTGATCACTCCTAAGAATTAATTTCAAGAGTTGTAAGTCGATTGAAACGCAAGACCGTGTAGAGCACAATTTAGATTATCATCAGACGGTGGTATAAATTAACAATTAATTAATCAATCCATTCCAGTGGCCGCCCTGATCTCCTCTGGCGTGCTCATCGCCGCGCACTACACGTGTCCCGACGAGCTGTCCATGCTGGATGATCTGAGGGAGAGGAGGCAGTTGCTGGCGACGGTTCCGTCATCGGAACACTCGAGGAAGACGGGTACGGTAATTTTGAGGTTACTGTAGCTTGAGGTAATGATACTGTAGGGTTATGGTAGAGGGGCTACTGTTATGAGGGAGATGGGGCAGTTGCTACGGTAGGGCTACGGTAGAAGGGTTTCCGTTGGATGATATGAGGGAGAGGAGGCTGTTGCTGGCCAGTGTTTCGGCATCGGAGCACGTCAGGAGAACGGGTACGGTAGATGGGTGGGAGTATTGTAGGGAAAGCAAGAGGGCAGGAATTGTGTTGGTTGAAATTGTACTTTTGACGGGTATGCCGAAACCATTGTTTTGTTTAACATCGGAGAAAACTATAAAGCGAGGTTGAAACATGCGAACATCTTGTTCACCGTGTAGATCAGTGATCGAAAAGTGATGTCGGAACCACTTTGTCGGGCATCTATACGTGCCCGACAATTGTCTACATCAGCCCCGTTATGCTGATGTAGACAGATGTCGACAGGTGGTGCCCGCATCTAGGTGCCCGACTCTGATAGACAGGCCGCGTTCTGGACGCTACGGGTTTGCGACTGGGGGAGAGGCGAGAGAAAAGGGGCGGGGCTTCGCGTCCCTCGCAAACCCGGCGCGTCTAGAGAGCGGCCTTTCTATAACCTCGGGCACTTCGGAGTCGGGCACGTCAAACTTTGTCGAGCACGTCATGTCGATTTCGACATGCTTTTCGGTCACTGGTGTAGATTTTTGCAGCCGTTGTGAAGGTGCATGGTGAGGACATGCATCTCATGTGATTCCGTTTAACGATTTTATCGGTGTATCAAACGTAAATAAATGTATAAAAGACGTCAATTGCAGACGCGGAGCTCTCTCTCCGCACGTCGCTGCTCAACCAGCATCGCCTCGACCACTACAACCTGCTCTTCCTGTCGCTGCTCGTGCGGAGGGAGTACGATGGGAAGGTGAGCTTTTTTTAACCAGTCGAGTCGATAAGACATTGTTCTAATCTCGGATAAGATAGGTTATTGCGATTGTGAAGAGCGGAATAGTGTTCTGGTTGGATAACACAAATACGTTCCAAGCGTAAGATGGAGTGTGAACTTTTTTTTTACAATGGCAGATCACCTGGAATTGCAACAGCGTTGAAGAGATAGGTGATGTAGTGAGGGTGAAACGTGAATGGGTTTATGAGACTGTCCATTTGTGAAGGGCCTTATTTGTTCTCTTTCATTTTCGTGTCAATCGGCCTTGGCGACTTTATCTTTCGGAATTAATGTAAACTCAGAACACCTTTGGGAGAAATGATCGTATCGTTTTCGCCTTTTTGACAAACTTGAAAGTTTCCAAATTTATGAAAACTTCCCAATAATGACGCAAACCACCTCAGGTGCGCCTCTACCACACGCAGGACCCCAACCTCAATTCGTGGTGGATCACCTCAACGTTCAGGTGATTACGGTAGAAGCAAAGTATTGATTAGGAATCCGATACTGTATCTCCCTTTCATTCTTTCTACGGTTGATAATGCATAGAAGCACAACTTCCTGTAGTCGATATTCCCTATTACCGTAACCCAGTCTTCCCCTCAGGAACATCATGGACGTGGGCGTCTTCGGTCGCTGGATCCAGTTGGATCGCGCCTTCGTCGACTACGATATCAACGAGGAGGAAGAGTTCCCGGAGGAGGAGAAGGAGAAGAAGTAGAGCTGAAACACACATTCCACATGCTCTCTCTCTGTTTGGTAGTCTCGTACTGTTAGTTCAGTATCAAATTGGTTCTGTTAGGAGCAATCTTACAATTAGTGAATCGATTACCAGTGGACTGACGTGCGAGAAAGCATGCACTAGGCACTGTTCCTTTGTAGAGGGGAGTCGCCAATGATTCGCCTAGTCTGATCTGTGATCTCATAGCTACTATATTCGTTGTTTGTTATCGATTTTTTTGTTTGATGATTGTTCGCCTAGAATGAAGAGTTTGAGGAAGAAAGTATCCCTGTTCGATGCAGGGGAAAGGGATGAATATGGGACAGGCAATGATGAAATAGTATTTATTCTGTGAAACGACAACATTTACATTCATTAATTTACATTTAGACATGACTTCATTACAACAAATATCATTACTATTTCTGCTATATCTTTGATTCACACAAAAACATGCACTAGGCGAGGAAATAAATACTCCAATTCACTCTATTCTTCTCCTTTTTCACGAGAAATCATGGCATTATTTTGACATACAACACACTCGATGCGTAGCTATGCTTGTTCTACCCGTATTGCACAGTCTAGAAATGAATATTCACGGAATGGTTAATGGGATATACGGTAGATCACTTCGGGGTTACGGTAGACTTCACTGTCGCATTGCACTGAGCTGGTCGAGGAAACTGAAATTGTATAACGTTACAGTACACCCACTGCCATCAACTACTTTATTGACACAGTACCTCTACCGTTCAAGATCGCTATTACAGTACTCTACATTCTACCGTACCATTAGCTACAGTAGCGTCTACCGCACTCCTCCCCATGACCTACCTCGTCGTATTATGGACGTGGGTGGCCTGGATGGTCACCGACGGCAGGCCGGGCTGCGCTCGCCTTCGCTCGTTCCACTGTCGGACGAGGGCTGATTCTGGAAGTAGAAAAGTGTGGAAGTAGATCAAGCTTGAAACGTTGAACAATTTTTAGAAGATGTTTTTGACGATTTCAAATCTTTCTCTTGCTTGTTGAACACTGTTTCTCTATTTACATGAGTTCTTTATTCCGTCAACAATACTTCAATAAAAGAGTATTAGAAAATCAATATTCCACTTTACATAATCATTTTCTTTTCCTTTCCCCCTCTCTCCTCTTTTTCCTCCATTTCCAATCTTTACTCTCGCAGAGGGCGGTTCTCCAGGAGGAGCGTCGAGGTAAGGAACAATACTCCCTGGGGTATCCAGGGTACCCCGAGTACCGTACTCCAAGGGCTCCCAGGACACCAGATACCGTACCCCCGTGGTTACTGTACTCATTGATTTCCCATTTCAGAACTCGCAACCACTCGTTTTCGCAATCAACCGTTAACAACAAGCAATGGGTTGTTGTTCGAAGAAGAAGACCAAGAGCAAGAAGTCGGTCGGTTTGCGATCGGCAGGAGATACTGTATCCGTATCGATCGATTGCAGCTCAAAGGAGGTCCTAACAAGAAGGGCGCTAACGCCAGTAACAAGAGCAAGAAGGGCGGAAAGGCGCTGCCGGTGAGGAAAATACCGTAACCCAAGTTTCAGAGTATCGAAACGTTCCGCAATCGAACAACTACCGTATCTACGACAATCAAACCATCATAAAAATAAAACACCGTAATCAAACAGTCATCACGACAATACCGTTGTCAGAGCATCATTGTATCAAAGACTACAGAATTCGACGAATATCGTAATCATATCCATTGAAATAAGAGCATTACCGTATCGTACCCTGGCAGCATTATTCAATATCCCTTCAGGCAGCAAAGAAAGGCGCCGCCAAATCGACCAGTGCTAGCTCGAAGCGCACTCCCAATGGTACGGTTACTGTGGCTCGATACGATATCGATCCATTCCAGGCACCATTCCAGGCAAGACTCCGGCTAAGAAGGGAGCGGGAGCTGCGAAGGCGCCCTCTCTCCAGAGAGCTCCCGCAGACAAGAGACCCGTCAAGACTCCCTCAACCGGTGAGAATGAGAGGCAATTGATGCCGTCATCATACCGTACTCCAATCTACAGTAATCTCCATTCAGCCAGCTCGACCAAGAGCGGCAAGTCGGGTCCTTCTTCTGCATCCGGAAAGAAGGGGAATTCGTCGAGTGAATCGAAGAGTGCCAATCCGGCTGATGCCCGACAGGCAAAGAAGAGGGAGAATCACGCTAAGTCACTCAACAAGGCCGGCATCAAAGGGGTACGGTAGGAAGGGATACGGTAGGGAATACGGTAACTGATCCTTGATCTCAGCGAAATGACGCCCCGACTTCCGACGTGACCACCGCCCGCTCGCCTCCTTTCGATCCCAAGAAGGTAGTTGATCTATGATCTCTGGTCTCTAATCTTTGATCTTTCTCCAGGCATCAAAGGAGAAGGGCGCCGCGCCGAAGAACTACCCCAAGATTCCGGCTACTGCTCCCTCTCCTCCTCCTCCCAGAGACACGAAGAAGAAACAAGAGAAGCAGGAGCAGCAGGTGATTGATCTTTGATCTTCCTCATCTCTGATCTTTGATCTCTTCAGGCGGACAAGTCTACTTCGCAGTCACGCGGCTCCAGCACTGCGGTCGCTCGTCGTGCCAGCTCTCGCGCTGTAAGAGATCGGAGATCAGAGACCAGAGATCAAAGATCATCCTTCTCTTCTTCTCAGACTCGCCCCCGCCGCGTCTCTCGCTCCAAACTTCCCATGCAGAAGCTCACCATCTCGAGGTATTTTCTAATTTAAAATCAATTATCGATCGATAATTCAGCCACATCGAGGACGGTATCGTCGTCTCGCAGTGGTACTACACGGAGCTGAGAGAGGTGCTGATCTTTGATCTCTCCCGACTGATCTTTGATCTCTCTCATTTTCAGTTGGGCACTCAGCCGTCGTCAGTGGCCGATCTTCTCCAGGGAGGACCGAGACAGCAATTGAATCTCCCCCAATCACAGCCATCTTAGAGGAAGAATGAGAGGGGAGAGACTGATGAATATCAGTCTGATATACTGATACTTGATAAAGGATGATAAAAGAGCTGTGATGTAATTGAATACCTGAATATTTGTACGACAAGTACTTTACCACAAGCTTCTATAATGTGCGAAAAGACCTGACAATAATTTCTTCTCTATCTATCTATTTCCTTCACAAATTGAGCATTCTTGATCATCCGAATATCAATAGATGCTATGAAACCGGAGCGTCCACAAGTTGGAAAACACAGAATCCAACATCGACGTCTATCAAAAGCTACAGCATCTGCCTATCAGTTACCCAGATTGTGTATAGAGATCAAAGATTAAAGACCAAAGATCAAAGATCAGTACCTGCGAACGTCGCTCTTCCCACGATGAAGACGATGATGTTGTTTTTCACGAGTGTAATAACCAACAACCTAGACCTCCGAATTGCCTAGTAGAGTGAATGAAACTGTGCATCCATAGCGTGGAGAATAACGCAAACACCAACATTGAAGATCGATGTTAAGATTAATGACCAAAGATCAAAGATCAGTACCTGCGAACGTCGCTCCACCGACGATGAAGACGATGATGTGGTCGACGCGCGAGTTGCTACAATTATTTTTTTTTCTCTCGATATGCCAGAGGAACCAACACATACGAAGACAGTGTGAACTACATGAGGGTCACGTGAAGCTCAGAATATGTTTAAAAAATCATTTTCCAGCAGATACATTCGCGCTAACAACTACTTCGGCAAAGTGAACTACATGATGCCACCCTGAAGCGCAGATATTGGAATCATAGACGTACATGAATTACGACTTTTTGTTTGTTTCAAGTACGGGACGTTGAATGATCACCAACCCGAGCCCAGTTGTCTACATCATGGCACAGTGAGGCGGAAATGCCACATGTTATTGTTGTAGCTTTTTTTGAAGCGAGGGATAAGAAGGAATCAACGCATCCATGAAATTAGCAAATTTCTAATTGAAATGCAACCTCAATTTCACAGTCATCTTCCGCTATAATCCCCCTTCCGAGTTTGTTCATAGTTCCCGTACCTCGGCACGTCTCCAGCCACTACTCCCCAGTGCGTGTCCATCAGCCGTCCCCTCATGGCCCCCTCAAGTTGCTGCTGCAGCAGGGGGATGTGCTGCGTGTACACGTTCTCCACGCCCTTCAGACCCTTGATGAATCTGCAAAATATTGATTGGAAAGGGAAAAAGGAAGACGTTGAGATATTTCTCTCTGCGTTGATTGCGGATTCACTCTCATCATCTAGCTAGCTGTCTTCTGGCAATAGTAATCAAGCCTGGTTAAATTTTTTTAAACAACATTTTCACTCACAATTCAATTTGTTTTGTCAATTCAATTCCCGCTTCATGCTCATCATTTACCATTTGCTCGGATACATATCGTCAATACCACGTGCGCGAATGCTTCAAAAATCTAAATATGTTTCACATCGCCTACTGTACCCTTATCTTCCTCCCTTACCGTACCTCTTGGTGATCTCCATCGGGTTCGCGCTCCCGAACAGGTCGCCCCTTCGCCGCGACGCGCCCGCGTACGCGAGCAGCGTCTGAATCTGCTCTGGCATGTTCTGCAACGGAAAAATAATTTTACGAGATTCGGCTTCACTTTCTAATGATTTTCTGAAGCTCCGTTTTACTAACAATGTAGCCAACGATGGTGAGATTTCAATATACAATTTACAAGCGCGTCTTATAAAAAGAGGCTGGATCTGCTCCGGCACGTTCTGCAAGCAAAATGAAGTAAGAATACAGAATGATCTTGTCAGATTTTGGCACCTCAATCTAGTGATTTGACATAGCAGTGTTGGAATATCAATAGCGGTACGTAACCGAAGAGAGAATGAGACTACTGAATTTACTGAAACGCTATTCGTAACTCACCGGGTTCCTGCTCTTCTGGACGAGCGCGCGCAGGTCGGCCGCGTTCGCGCCCTCGAACCGCAGCGCGTACAGCAGGATCAGGCGGGCGGTGTCCTGGAAGGGTTACGGTATCCGAGAAATCAATGATTGGTTTATCTTTTTCGAAACAGGATTCTCCTCAAATACCATCTTTCGTTGTTCATCTCACATTCATACTCCGCATGAAGCCATTGGAACGATGGATCTCAAATTTTTCTAGTTTAAGTAGAATCGACCAATTAACGCATTTCTCGCTGATCAAACGGCTTCATTCTGTGCCTGAATCCGCAAGTTGCCAATCTCACCACTCCCAAAAACCCCATCGCCTCCAACCCGGCGCGTCTAGATCGCAACTCACCAACACGGCCAGCTTGCCTCCATTGACGAGCGCGTTCAGCCTCTCCAGTGCCCCCCCCCCTCTCTCCTTTTCCTACTGCCATCTCTAACCAGGCGCGGCTAGAGCACAACTCACCAGTACGGTCAGTTTCCCTCCATTGACGAGTGCCCTCCCCCTCTCCTTTCCCTACTTCCATCTCTAACCCGGCGCGTCACAACTCACCAGGACGGTCAGCTTGCCTCCATTGACGAGTGCGTTCAGCCTCTCCAGCGCCCTCGCCTGATCACCGTCCACCACCATCGACTGCTCCAGCTCGGAGACCTGATAATGAGAAGTTTTATTATTTCGGAGATCCACAATATTTTAAATGATGAACAAGATATAAAGCTAGAATCAGTCAGTTAGGAAACTTGAGGCTTAAGGTAAAGAAGCGCAACCCGAAAATGCTAGAGTAAAACAACTATCGACTGCTCCCGTTCGGAGACCTGACAATGAAGTAGAGTTTTATTCAGAAAAAGGATTGATATTGGTAAGTGGGAAGATCTGGGAATCAAGTCAGACAAGCGCAACTCAAAACTGATAGAGTAAAACAACTATCTACTGCTCCAGCTCGGAGACCTGCAGTTAAAAGTTAAATTCTGTAAAATAGATTGATATCGATAAGTTGGAAGATCTGGGGATCAAGTCAGATAAGCGCAACTCAAAAGGTTTATGTTGAAACGACTGCTCCAGCGCGGAGACTTGATCATTGCACGATAGTAGTAGAGATAGTAGTATTTACCTAAAGAGGGAGCTTCGACAGAATCAACAGAAAAGATATATCACGTCTCAAGAGTCTCAAGAGTCAAGACAGATCTGCGGAGCTCGAAAACGCGATGAAAGAACATAGCAGAATAAGCAACTCGAAAAATCATCACATGTGCATTTCTCGTTTCCCAGATTGCTCTTGAATGAAAAATATTGCCAGCTGTGATCACTGCCCTCGTGTTCCAATCCAAAAAGGAACCCGAGGCCAGCGATCCAGCCAACACACGCAGAATAAAAATCTATTGCCAGAAATATAGATTTTTCGCGGATTTCTCTCTTCAATATAGAAAAGAACGGTATTGCCTGATCTCTAGTAAGGGGAGCGCAGCTCGCAAATAGCAGGATATAAAAAAAAAATAGGCCAGAACATTGCAAGTCAAAAACCATCCCATGTGCATTTCTCGTTTCCCAGTTAGCTCTTGAATCCTCAGATATTGCCAACTGTGGTCACTGCCTTCATGTTCCAATCCAAAGCGGAACCTGAAGCCAGAGACCCTGCAATGCAACCACAATGAAAATCTACAGCCAGAAATATAGATTTTTCGCGGAAAGGATCTACAACATCGAAAAGAATGGTATTGTATTGCTCGATCTCTAGTAAAGAGAGCGCAGTTCGCAAACAGCAGGATCTAAAACTGATCACTGCAGGCCAAAAGTCAAAAATCATCACATGTGCATTTCTCGTTTCCCAGTTAGCTCTTGAATGCCAAATACTGCCAGCGGTGGTCACTGCCTTCATGTTCCAATCCAAACCGGAACCTGAAGCCAGAGACCCTGCAATGCTGCCACAATGAAAGCATCTGCCCAAAACGCTGACTTTTCCCAAATCGCTCTACGAGCTCAAGAACGAAGAGCGCAGCTCAACATAACTACGATGTATTCACCAAGATTCTAGGCGCCCAGAATGCTTTCCTAGAGCACTTTTGACTTTACTACCTAATTAAGTTAATTAATTAAGCTAATTAACCTCGAGCAGATTGTGCGCGCCCACCAGCCGGGACAGCTCGCCAATGATCGCCACGTGCTTGGAGACGGAGCCTGCGAAGAGATGAAATTAAAGATATGGATTCTGCAATAGATTCTGATTGTGCACCAGAAGAATAGCTAAACAGTCGAATGGAAAGGAAAGCTAGTCACATAGAAAGCTAGTCGAGGTCTTTTGTAATTTTTTATACTCAAGATAAGTCGCATCACGCATCGAAAGACATCCAACCCGTGATCAAAAGTAAGAACAGCGCAGCGCGAACACTCTAGGGTGCAGCACCATTCAGTATTATAAAATCCCACATATGACAAGTCTACTTTCTGATCTGTGATAAGCCTTGATCCTTGGTCTTCCCCACTAGAGACCAAAGGCCAAAGGCCAGAGATCAAAGACCAAACACCGCAACTGACCGCTCATCTTCCGGAACTGTGGGTACTCCTCGACGAACTGCTTCATGTCCGCGATGCTCTCCACCTGGGAAATAATAATTATTTGAAGTTATCGAACCCCCATGACCGCAACACTGTAATGAGCCACCTGCGAAACTAGCACCTATCATGTCAAAGATACTTTCCACCATTTAATTGAATTTTATTAGTGACAATCAACACCGAAATATCGAATTCCTTGATAGGGTTACCGTGATGAGTCCTCGGCGAAACTAGTACACAACGGGGAGATTTTGTCGATTTTTGAAACTATTGAAGATAAAAAGTTTTATCATAAAAACAGAATTTTTAACTGCCAAATCTCAAGGAATCCCTCGCAAAAACACAACAAGTCGATGATACTCGTAAGCGAACAATTATATTTGCTTATTCTTAGCTAACGACTAGTAATCAGTTGCCTGATTTTCCAGGTGGCAATGAACTAACATGAACTTGTAAGAGTGCAACGAGTGCCCAGCAGGACGAAGCAGCATTTTGAATCGGGGTGGCTAAGTGGAAAAGATCAATTTCCTGAACCGTCACGGCCTAACATAACGTTTTCGAAACCAGCACCCAACATGTCAGCAATGGTTTCCACTTAACTGGATAAATTGATCATTAACACAAAAAGCAAGCAAAACAAAATGGAAACTCCTGGATCACAACCACCTAATGTAATACTTACGAAACCAGTACCCAACTTGTCAAGAATAATTTTCCGGCAAAGTGGGACTCGCATTCGTGTATGTCTCTTCTTGTATTCGCATTGAACTTGCGCCTAGCATCCTATCCATATTAGCTCAAAGATCAAGGGGAAGGAGCCTAAAGTAGGCGGGGCCAAAAGAGGCGGAGTCAACCTCACATTCTTGTGCGTGTTCGCCTTCTGCTGGTACTCCTGGATGAGCGCCTTGCAGTTGGCGCCGATCTCGCCGAAGTTCGAGCAGATGTTCTGCAATTAGGAGGTAATTAGTAATTATGACAACCTTGAAATTAAATAAATATTTATTAATGGAGGTAATCGCCCTACGATTGAAAGTCTAGCACGAGCGCTGTTTTGTAGCAAGCGTGAAACCATAACTCAGACGCATTGAATAGAAACGGAATTCCGAAAAAAAGCATTGCCAATGTAGGGACCACCATCCATTTTTATTTATTCTGGCTCACGCGAACTTAAATAACTCGAAGGGATCGAAAGGGCCGCTTGTTCTGTTTTCGCAGTTTTTCAGTACACCATTAGAGCTAACTTTTCTAACAAAATCAGACAAATCAATGGGCTCCCGATACCAGTTTAAAGCCAAAATCTTCCGAAAACATGCTAATTTGAAAGAAACAAAATGCATAAAAGGTTCTAACTTCCGTTGATGGAGAGGGCCGCGACTTTTGGAAGTTTCCAGTGATAAACTAAGGTAGTGAGCATAACATATCCGAAAATCAGCCAAATCAATGGTCTCCCACGAATGTTATATAGGTACAAAGTTTGGCGATCGGAATGATCTTTGATCTCATGTAAAAGTCGAGGGAGCCCATTGATTTGGCTGATTTTCGGATATGTTATGCCCATTACCATGGTTTATCACTGAGAACTTTCAAAAGTCACGGCCCTCGTCTAGAACACATTTTATAGGGCTTTTGTAGTTTGTAGTCACCCATTATCGAGAACTGATTTTTTGTAAAATGCCTAATATCTCGAAAACCATTAGATTTCGGATGGTCTTCCGCGAACAAAAAATGTTTCTATATAACAGATAAACAAATTGAGATAGTTCGTGGGGCATGAATTCATCGTTTGCATATCACGTGGTGGTCCCTATTGCCAATGATACAATAAAAATTATTTTTCTAAAAAGGACACAGACGATACACTGAACGGGCAATCCCAGCGCTGCCTTGTACCAACTGTGAAACCATTCCTCAGGTGGCGAATTGACTGGAATCCCCGAAAATTACATCGTCTGTGATACAACAAGCAAATGATTTTGTCCCGATCCACATACCAGCTAATGATAGTCCAACCCAAACTCCGTCTTGTACCAAGTGTGAAGCAATAACTCCGTTGTGGCGAATTGACACGAACAGTAGAGAAGAGAGATCAACCAGCAAGGGTTCTCCTTCATCCCTCACTCACCCTGGCATAGAACTCGTCGTCCCTCTCGTTGAGCACGTACTTGTTGCCCTCGACGGTGACGCAGTTCTGCTTGAACGTCAGCAGCTCGTGCACCTGATTATCGATTGATTAGTTTGAAATTAGGTACCGTACTCCGGGTTACCGTAGTCAAAATATCGATCACCATATCCTACTTACAGATAACTAGCAACCCCGCATGATGCCCCCGCAAGCGCAACCCCGCAAGCGCTGTTTTCGTTTCGCTGCGCAGTCTTCTCGGCTAGATATTGTCAACAGCGGTCACTGGACTTAATTTCCCGAGCGCCGGAAATTAAATCCAGGGGAGCCCGGAAGTAAACTGTTCTGAGAAAAGTTACACGTCTTCTTCGTGTTTCATGGTTACCACTTGAACACAAGATGTTGTCAACATCGGCCACTGCATGCGATTTCCCCAATTCGGAAGGAAATCTGCATACAGTGGCTCAACAAATCGTCCTTTCAAGACAACATTCTGTCGAACATCGCCTGTGATCTACACGTTTCGTGGCTACCCCATAAGAGCTACAGCGTTGCATGCAGTGGTCATTGAATGTGCTATCCCAATCAAAAAGGATTGTACATTCAATGCCCCAGCAAGACAATAATTTCAGGAAACCTTCACGCGCATTGTCCATGTTTCATGATCAACACATAAAGGTCAACTACTCCTACCAGTGGCAACTGCTTGCAATTTTCATCCAATGAAAAATTGCATACACTTGCCCAGAACGAAAACTGTTTCCAAAATCCAGTACTGCGAAATTTTGTGAATGTTTCACGACGAACACATAACGGTCAACTGCTCTCAATTGTGGCAACTGCTTGCAATTTTCATTCATTGAAAAATTGCAGACACTTGCCCAGAGCGAATTTTAGGCTCAAAATCGAACTCTGCAAAAGTTCGTTTCATGCTTCGTGCTTGCCATTTGAAGGCAGCAAATTGGCAACGGTGGTACCTGCTTCTCATTTTCAAATCCAATGAAAATGGAAGTCAGATACTCAACATGATCCTTGCTTTAAAGATGCAGTCCTAAATGCAAAGGGTTTTCATGATTCACGATCGCCTCTTGAAGTAAGGAAAGGGACGTACAGCGATAGCTGAATGTAATTTCCCAATAGGCAGGAAATTACGCCCAGTTATCCAGCGGATCACTCAATGTCAGCTACGAAAGGCATCGTTTCCGTGTCTCAATGGAAGCATTACAAGGGTGAAATATTTCCATCATTGGTCGAAATGCGCGCTCATGGTTTCAGACGTACTATGCGCAATATACTGTGGATTCCAATACTCGTTGCACAGTACAGTACACCGTCCAAAATAGCCTAGCTCCTATCCTACCCAATAAAGCACCAATGTCCAACTAACCATAGCCTCGTACGTCCACTGATTCAGCAGCGGCGTCACGGGGTCCTCCAGCCTGCAATCAACTATCTCATTTTCACGCACCATTTAACCATGGATATCGCCAGAATCTCCCCATAGGCCAAATGCCTGATGTCAGGGGGGGGGGGGAGATATTTTGTCAATCGATATCGTACCTATCGACCACCAGGAGGAGCGTGTCCGATACCGTCTCCTCGAAGAGCTGCGCCTCGCGACGAATCACCTGCGGAAATTGAAGTTATCGATCGATTACGTGCTTCGTCGTCCAATCAAAGGTAGACCAGGATTCCGTAAACCATGATTCCATAGATCTTTCTGCGCTCTAGACAATACAAGGCTTTCCAATTTTCGACGGATGCCATGCGCATGTTTCACCTTTCATTGATACATTCATCTTATTAGAACATTTCGATAAGAACCATTATCAAAATTGCAAAACCAACAGTCGCACAAGAATTCGGTGTCCAGTAACTAATTCGTTTCGTATTCCAGTCAAAACGAGCACTACCCCAGACACGAAGATTTTATAGCCGCATCCGCTGCAGGCAAAAAAAACACACAAAAACTGTCTCTCTCACTCTCTTTCCCACTAGACCATCCAAACAGTTACCAGTTTCACTCTCCCTAGAACAGTCTGGCAGTCCTACAGGACGCGATTATTCTCGAATTCTTGTTAACAAAAAAATCAACGAACACTCTGCCCTTCCCTTTCCTCCTTGCGCTCGGTAAGCATGTTTCAGTTTCACCCTCCGCTCAAAGCATGTGCCGTCACGGGAACTATGATAGGACAGACTTTCAGTAGTTCAGAAATACTCTTTTCTCTGATTCAAGGCCTCGCAGTCCAATGATACGGATAAAAAAATCAATAAACTACCGTACCTCTCCCACTTTCTGCGCCAACTTGGTCGCGTCCTCGGACGATCGCTGGTATCTGAAAGGGATGCGTAAGTACATCCAGACCTACGTCAGCAAAATCACTCTATCACGTATACACGGATTAGAAGAAAAGAATGCACAGCCCTTCAAGGAAGCTCAAACTTTGTGTACCCGACCCCCAATGGAGGACGAGAAGGATAAAACCAACGTACTTGATCTGCGGTCGCTTCTTCAACGACAGTAGCAGCGCGATCAGGCCCTCGGCCGAGCGACGCAGTGACTGCAATTGAGGATTATTAATTGGTTAATTAATTAATAGTAAGATCATTAATTAATCAAAAAAGAACAAGCGACGGAGTGACTGCAAACGAAAGTAATTACTAATTAGGTTAATTAATTAACATACTAGGATCAGTTAACGATAGAGTGGTGGAGCAATTGATGCACCCCAAAGTTTCGCTGTTTCACCGATGCTATGTCAGCAGAGATGAATCCAGAGAGCAATGCGGCGACGAACGCAGCGTTTCAAAACAATCAAATCCATTTATCTAGACGCTCTATCAATGCACCTATTCCTACTTCCTATAATTTCGACGTTTCACCAGGTCTATCTTACACGAAACAAGCGAGGAGAACGATTCTCCCTTGGCTACACTATCCAATCAATTCCGTACCCGAACGCACACAGCCGTGATTTGTGATATCCGTAAAATAGGCTACAGTACCCCTCCCCTACCGTACCTGCACACTCATGTTCTTGAACGTGTGATCATATGGCCGCGGGATCGACAACGAGGCGAGATTGGCCGAGAGCGCGATCGAATCGATGAAGTACTCCTGTACGTCGCGCACCTGCCCATTAGTTAATTAATTAATTAAGTAAGTAATTAGTTAATCAATTATTATAATAATTTAAGTCGATGACAAATCCCCATCGTTCCCCACTCATGTTTGTGTGAATTCTACAGCGACCAGAAACTATTTACTGTAAAAACTGTGATTCAACAGCATTCATCCCTCACAAGCAACACTGATCAGGCAAGTCTGGGTTTCTCAGCTTTCCTAGCGATGATTAACGCAAAGGCTATTGTGCGAGAAATGAATCACCTGCTTGTGTGTATCACATGCTACGCTAATATTGCATTGCATTTTGATTACAGTGATTCAAGCAGCTCCAAGTGTTCTAAAACCCGCTCAAGTCGTTATTCGCATGTCTACTAAAGGCTATGATGTCTTCCGAGAGTGATTTCAGCGGCAGCATTCCTTCTACAACAATAAGACAACAGCTCACTGCTTTGATTTCTACAAGCGCAACACAGGTTCAGTCATGCCTCACACTGCTACTAAAAATCGATCAACCTATCAAAACTGATCGCAGGAAAGCCCCGATGGTAAATAACTCTGAAAACGCCACTTACGTTACTCGCGCTTCACACCGGTTCCAAAGCTCGAGTTTTATCCCCAAGACTGATCTGATCTTGGGTCGCGATACCAAAAAAATCACTCAATAATGCTTACCGCCTCCGCCAGCATCTTCAGGCCCTCTCTACGCATTCTCACCCAAACTAGTGGTGTTTCAGCATGGAATAAAAGACCAGTCTGTCTCCACAATTCAATTCTAGCAAGCCTAGCATGTTTCAAGAGAAAACAAATAACAGCCTCCTACACGTCAATCACCAAGTTCCAGTCAAGTTTCACACGTTCCACGCCCGAGGAGACTTTCGAAAATGAATTTAACACATTCAATCAATAATTCCCGCTAACCGTCTCCTGCTCATCGGCCTCTACGCATTCTCACCAATCCTAGCCATGCTTCAAAATGCGAACAAGGTTAAGACTGTCTCCCCAATTCAATTCTAACCATCCACCCTGTTTGAAATAACACAAATAACCGTTTCCTGCTCGTCAATCACCAAGTTCTAATAGCGCTTCGCGGTTGAGAAGCACCGTGAAAAATCAATAATCTACACTGACCGTCTCCTGCTCATCCGCCTCTGCCAGCATCTTCAGGTCCGCCTTCGAGACGATGTTCGAGAAATCTGGAGAGCAAGGATTTACAAGGCCAATAATGAAATTCAGTAGGCATGTTATTGTTTCATGGAACTTTTATAAAACGGCACAGGGTACTTTATCAATAGCGTGATTGCATAGAAGATATCGTTCAACAAAGCTAAATTAATGGTGGATTATTCCCGTAAAAGGTATTTGGTCGTGTTATCAGCTCGATATTATTTTTTCGGTATAAATAACGGCCAAAGCCACTCACAGATATAGTACTGGGCGTATCGCGGGTTCCTCAGCTCCTCCTGGAATGAAAAATCTTTTTATAACGATTCAGACTCATTTATCAAGAGAAAAAGAGACTAAACATGTGATTCGACGTTTCAATAAGAGAAGAAAGAGTAATTTGGGAAGCAATGATGAAAGCAACGAAAATTAGGCCAAACCTGCAGCAGATGGAGGTTGTCGGGTGTGGGGCGCATGTAGACGATGCACTTGAGGTACTTTATCGGCTCCCTGAAAGCAATTAATAGGAAATTAATTAATTTAATTAAGCGCTAGCAATGATTTCAGGGATATTAATCGCTGTAAAGGGATTCGAAACCGTATAAAAGCGCTAAACGCAGTGACAATCGCGTTTCATATATCTAACAAAGACTGAAGCAACATTTTGAATCGATTCCAGTTGGGTTGAAGGTTGAATAGGCAAAATTCAAACCTCTGCACGCCGTTGTCGATTCGCTCGAAGATGTATACCTCCTTCTGCATCATCTCATTCTGGCCGTACGCACACGAGACGATACTCGTCTGGAATGGGGGAATTGAGTCAGTTACTCCGATTCCAACTCGTTGAATTGATCTTGCAAACGCTATATTATAGTTTACACTGCTCTAGTCAAACTAATTAAACACTTAAAGTCAGCAAAAGCGTGTTCAAATAGAAGAAAGAGCTAAACAATAAGCCAGAGTGAGTCAACAAGAGAAAAATAATAAAATACCAACACTGAACGACTCACAGTTTCCTTGTCCATTAGCATGATCTTCATTTGAGGTCCGGCGAGATGAACCATGTCCTGAAAAGAACAAATGGGGTGAGTAATGAGTGAGTAACGGGTACTTTCAGGAGAGAGAAACGGATAAAATGGAGAAAATACTTCAAATCGACCAACCTTTATGTACAAACGAACAGTGTCCAGCACGTCGACCATTTTGAACCACTAGAAAGAAGGAATTGACAAATTAATAGCAAATAAAATGATGAATTAAGAAAGAGAACGACATGGCGAAACAGTGTCTCACGCAATTGCAAAAACACGGAATCCACATTCACTCGCGCTTCTTTTCCAGACCTGCCGCAGAATACTTGAGCAAATACCGTTGTCTGAATGGAAGGCCTATCGAGTACTGTTTTATGAGAGAGTTTCTGAGTCAGTGGAAATAGCCTTGGCATTTGAGAAAAATCGAGTTCCTCCAAAATTTTGTCGGCTGATAGTACTCCTCGAGTGAAGCTCAGCACTAGCTGATTTAGTGTTCTGGTTCACTCTCCGCCGAATGGTGATGTATGTTTCAGTGAAACATAACCCAGCCGACTTTCCGATTTTGCGAGAAATTCGAAACGAGTGATAGCGCAAATAATGCGCACTATTTTTGCGATCATGCACACCAAGTGTCATCCTGATTGATTTCGTATCCTTTCGAAAAAATCGAAAAATCAATTTTTTTGTACTTAAATAAATATGGTACCCCAATTTGCAAGTCGCATTGTGCACTTTTTATTTGTTTAATTGATAGAGCATCTACTAATGTGTCTTGCGTTTTAATATAAAAGAAAATAAAAAATACCCTCTTGCGCAATTGTTGGAACTGTGCGGCCAACTTCAAATAAAATCAGTTCTTGATAGGCCTTCTACCGTAACCCAAATTTGCCAGAATGGCTCCCTATGGACAAAATGTTGCGGTTATTCTATGGGGGGTTCGCTAACAGTATGTATGTGTCAACGATGCTGGTTTTTCTACGGCGCGTGCGATTTTGCGAGCTTTGGATTACGGTAGTAGGCCTATCAAGAACTGATTTCATTTGAAGTTGGCCGCACAGTTCCAACAATTGCGCCAGAGGGTATTTTTTATTTTCTTTTATATTAAAACGCAAGACACATTAGTAGATGCTCTATCAATTAAACAAATAAAAAGTGCACAATGCGACTTGCAAATTGGCGTGCCATATTTATTTAAGTACAAAAAAATTGATTTTTCGATTTTTTTCGATAGGATACGAAATCAATCGGGATGACACTTGGTGTGCATGATCGCAAAAATAGTGCGCGTTATTTGCGCTATCACTCGTTTCGAATTTCTCGCAAAATCGGAAAGTCGGCTGGGTTATGTTTCACTGAAACATACATCACCATTCGGCGGAGAGTGAACCAGAACACTAAATCAGCTAGTACTGAGCTACACTCGAGGAGTACTACCAGCCGACACATTTTGGTGGAATTCGATTTTTTCCCTAATGCCAAGGGTCAACACAAATATGTTCACTGACTCAGAAACTCTCTCTTATGAGAGGAATCGGCAGAGAATCGACCAAGGGGCTGTCGTAGAACCTGACATGCTCCGAAAATTCTGTAAAAATTAGGGAAAGTACTTTCAACTATGCCCTTTCGAACTGCGTTGGCCGAATATTTTTAAATGTTTTATTTTTCGAGTACGGCCATCGCAAAGATGACGCCCTATGCTGAAATTATTGAAATGCGCTCCCTTAAAATGGCCATAAGTAGCTTCAAAATTGAGCTAGAAACTTTTTAAAAAGCGGAAAATGATGAGGAGAGATCCCTCTACAGCCTCGAATTGAAAAAGTCATTCCTTGTCAAATTTCTTGTGCGGGGTGGTC
>LS502146.1:551267-571911 GCA_900490845.1 Pristionchus japonicus | reverse complement strand
GACCACCCCGCACAAGAAATTTGACAAGGAATGACTTTTTCAATTCGAGGCTGTAGAGGGATCTCTCCTCATCATTTTCCGCTTTTTAAAAAGTTTCTAGCTCAATTTTGAAGCTACTTATGGCCATTTTAAGGGAGCGCATTTCAATAATTTCAGCATAGGGCGTCATCTTTGCGATGGCCGTACTCGAAAAATAAAATATTTAAAAATATTCGGCCAACGCAGTTCGAAAGGGCATAGTTGAAAGTACTTTCCCTAATTTTTACAGAATTTTCGGAGTAGGTTAATTCCTACGACAGCATATGGTCTGCGGTGGTCGATTCTCTCGCGATCCCTCTCTTATAAACTTTCAAATTTAATTTAATTTAATTTTAGTTTTCACCAGGATGTGTTTCCGCACATCGTGGATCGCAAATTTTGACATTGTTGGCCTTTGAGATCGGAAGTGATGTGAGAGAGATCGGAGGACAGCGAGGGACGCGCGCTCGATACGCAAATCTACATCCTGGAGTCGTCTCAGTCACACTGCAAGATCGATCTTCGGATCTACCGCATTTCGATCCAGACGTATGACAGTTGACATTCTTTGACGCCCACTTTCTGCTTTATCTACAATCCTTTTGTCGTGCTCTTTTGTCGTACTTGGCGACCTTTGTATCAATTATTGTGTGTTTCGAACACCTTCTTCTGATTACATCACGTTTATACGATAGATACGCGAAAGGGGGAAATGGGTTGATCAGCGAGTTGTGTGCGACTGCGCGAAATTTTTGGTGTGCGAAGAGGAGGAGCCGCGCGCTGCTACGGCTGAGTGGGCGGAGCCTCTTCCGAACAGCGATCTGGAATGCAGTAGATCAATGATACTGCAGACTACAGTAGGATCATTCTACCGTTGACCTGCTCAATCTGTTTTGATAATGTATTTGTGTGAAAAACCCGAAGCTAACAGAGATCAAAGATAAGAAGTTCGAAGATCAAAGATCATCCTCCTCACCTATCTGTGGATTGTGAGATTCTCGTAGTTACCCTCGGTCTGGTCGGCCGGCGGAGAGTCCGCTTCTGCAAGGGATCAGAGATCAAAGATCAAACTACAAGGATCTAACACCAAACTGCAAAGATCAAAGATCAAACCCGACTCACTCTTGCTCTTCTTGCTCATTTCCGTTTTCGGTGTCTTCCCGCCCGCCCCATCTTTCTTCTTCTGCTTGCAGCAACAGGCGCCCATCCGACTACTGGAAGGGAGGGAGAGATCAAAGATCAAAGATCAGACTACAGAGATCAAAGCTCAGACTACAAAGACCACACTCACAATACTCCGTGACGTGGCGACGAGTGGAGAGGCGAATCGACCGCGCGGTGCCAGCGAGAGAGAGGAGAATGGAGGGAGGGAGGAGAGGAATGAGGAGAAAACTCACTTTGCAAGTGCATTCTAGTCAAAATCGGATCGGAGATCAATTTGGGAGCAGAGTAGAGACACGAGGATAGCGAATTTGATTACGAATGAACCTCATTTTAAATAAGCAAGATAAAGGAAGGGAGGAAGACTCATTTCCCTACCGTTCACTGCGTTCACTGCAAGGAAGATCATTCTCCTCACCTAACTGTTAAATTCTCGTTGCAGCTCATTAGTTTTTCTTACTGTGTCTCGGAATTGGCAGCACACTCAGCTAGAAGTTCTCGTATGTGTTCTTTAAAATCAACATGCCTGATCTTATGCTTTTTTGTCGGTCTTTTTTCGATCTCATAGCTGCTGGTATCATGCAGGCATCCCCTCTTTTCTTTTTTCTCTTCGATTCTTGCCAACAAATAGAACAATAGAACACGTTCGCCCGCCCTTCGAATGGAAAGGGAAAAGCGAGCTGATAGGGAACTTGGAACGCATTCACGCTCTTCTTTACGCTCATCTTTTGGATTTGATGGGTTGCTGATTTTGAATGCTCTGGAATAGTGATGGTGACGCGGACGGTTTCTCTCGCTTTGGCGCGTAATAAAATATTATTACTAATACTAATAAATCATTTCGGCACCTCTCTCTTTTCGGACCCCTAATGCCTTGCTCGTTTAGCCAGCGCTGCTCAGCTCGTCTTCGCCAGTTTTTGCTTGGAATAATATCATTCGTCTTTGAAGGATGATCGCTCCCATACTGCTATTCACACTCGTCAGCATGGCAGTTGCCTGTATCCCTATGAAACCGACGAGATCAAGTGGTGAGCTATTGATACTGCATATTGTGACGTAGGGATGCGAGTTCGGTATCGGTATTACGGCGTATTTATTCCCTCCCTCCCTCTCATTTCGCGGATTCGCGAGAGGAGAGAGAGGGGAATGAGAATGTACAGCGGATCCGCTAGGGAGAGGGATAAATGAGAGGGAGGAAAGTAATAAAGACGCCGTAATACCGATACCCATCTCTTGCCCGCAACCCTATTGTGACGGCTATGTTCATTGCAGCATGCGAACCTCTCACCAAATACACCGGTGAATGCAGCGAACTGAATTCCAGAGTTGCTTACGATTGTAAAGAAGCATGGATAGATGCGAATATGGCAATTTGTACTGATTCTATGTACATGCTATACGCTGTTATGGTACGTGCCACAAAAACGAATTGCTTTTCTCCAATTGTGGTTGTCTGTTCAATATTGGAAATGATGAACGGCTCATTTGCACATTTTCTCACAAACAATTTTATTTTCAAATAAGTTCTAGTGAAGTCGGATTATTCACAAGATTAGTAGTTCCTTTTCTGCAATAGACAAACTTGTTATATTTGCAGGATCCCGAAAATCCAGAAATGAAAGGCGGTGAGGCCATCAAGATACTATGTCAAGGAAGGGATTGGATTGTTTCCTACATCTCCAGACCTGTAAATGTGGGAGAAAGGGGAATTAAGACATTTCCTGTTATATGTGTAAAGAAAAAATAACCACAATAAACGACAGAAAATTGTTTTTTCTCAACTCGGCATTTTCCAATTCGGTTTATCTAATCCCAGTTTTGATAAAGCCACACGGCGGTTGAAGACCTGTAATCTCATTGCTTGCACTCAAATTATACAACTACATTCTTTGAGAATGAGCAAATTGAAGAAATGAGTTCGTACAGAGGCATCGTAAGCCAAATTGACACGTCTCATTCCAAATAATGAATTTCTCTCCAACTGCATCCCAGTCCGAAACGCAGCGTTCTATCCCGAGAGACAAGAGTGAAGATTGACCTAACGGAACTGCAAACTCATGATTCTTTAAACGCATCTCGATTCTCATTTTGTAACAAAATCGATCAGGAGAATTGCGTTACGTTTCACAAATCTCTTAAATTCCGAGATCGTTTTGCAGTTCCATTACGGTTTTGCGGGAAAATTCAAAAAGATAATCCCATTATTCACCTTTGTCTGGAGAAAACAATGGGGGTCAGAACGCTGTGGAAAGTCTCATTGCAGATATGCTGTAGTTGTACACAGAAGTGGAGTTTACTTCAAATAGCATTTTATTTCTGACGAAACAATGACACGTATTTTCCTTGCATCGTTCTGATTAGGGATGGCGAATGCAGAGGTTGAATTGCACAGTGCAATGCTCTTCATTCTCCCTATCACGGGCACGCAGATCAGTGTCATTCCTCAAGAAGAGCAAGACGGCGCGGCGAGCTCTTCATGAAGAATAAGAGGGAGAAATGAGAGGGTTCTCCACGTTATTCCCCCTCTTCATGAAGAGGGAGAGCGGCCGCGTCGCTTTTCATGAAGAGCAAAATGATAGGGTGTGAAAATTACCTCTTCATTCTTCCATTTTCTCTTCATTCTCTAGTTCTGATAGTACGTAACGGGTTGAATGGCGCATAGATCCATACCGCTGCAATCACTCCGAAGTTTGATCATCCGTGTTCCATGTCGCAATTCCTGCTGTGTCTATCGATTCTAAGAGGCTTCTATCTCAAACATTGGACGATTTTTTCATAAGTCTCCGTTCTGTTGGCTATACGGAGTGGAGGCAATTGTTTCTCTTCCGTTTTTCTTCCCTTCATCCTTCCTCTCCTCCACTACTCCATCAAGACCCCATAAAAGTCCATGACACCCACGGTCTCCACTTCTCGCCACTCTATCGCCCCCTCCTTCCATCGTAGGGCATGGAAATAGGAGAGATTGTTGACACCGTTCAGATTCGTCGCGTAGCAATGGCGGTAAGGAGTAGGAGGAGGAGGAGAATGGGCCCTCCATTTCATCCACTCACTTGAGTCAGCAATGAACCTGCTGAGGGTACCCTTCGTACTCTCCCTCCTCCATTCGGCAGCTTCTGAGAGTGTAAGTAGGCATTATCTCATGTATTTATCATGCCCTTCATTTCGATGTAGGGTACTGTAATTATCCTCTCAGATCTACGGACAGAAATGGGCTGCGAACTCCTCAAACAAATCGGACGCATTCTTCTTGAAAGATCAATCAGAGGAAGAATTGGATTACCCTATCAGTGAGAGTAGGTTATGGAAGGAATATGTTGTGGCCGAAAAGGGGAGGGGACGAAGAGGTCGAAGGAAGATGGTTTTATCAATGAGACGTTTCGTCACATCGTGACATCATCAGTCGTGACGAAACGTCTCATTGATAAAACCATCTTCCTTCAACCTCTTCGTCCCTTCCCCTTTTCGGGTCTACTAAGAATTCACAAGATATTCTGCTACAATGACGAAGATTACTGAGTACTCCCTGATAGTTATGAAAAGAAGATCCCACTACAGAATCTCTTTTGAGGCACAATCGGCAGAATCCTTCCTTATTCCGCAGTGCATTCTTATTCCACTCAACTCAATTCATTCTGTAAGGACAATCAGTGTATGGCAGCACTGACGCGCCGGCACGTGTGTAAGTTCACTTACAATAAGTCATAGAGGTTTCATGCGGAAAGTGCGCGAATTCAAACATAGTTGTGATACAGTAGGACGGTCAATCGACAACTGGTTATTTACTTTCAGATTCGCGTATCTTTCAATTGGTTCTCGAATCTGTTGATGTGGCTCAGGAGGATCTTGGAGGAGTGAACAAAGTCATCGGGTTTGTGGAGAATCTTCGACGTGATCTTTGATCGTTGATAGACAAGACTAGGGTTGGCAATTTGTGTCTCAAACAACCGATCTCCTTTCAAAGTTACGGACAGGAATGATCCGAATGAGAAATGCTCTCTCGCCTCTCGGACACAATTGTGTCCGAAAGTTTGGGACACAATTGTGTCCGAGACAGTCTATTGGACACAAACTGCCCACCCTAGACAAGACCCCTTCCAGGTATGTTGCTCGAACCAAAGGATGTTGTGGTGCGAATAAGCCTGTCTATGAGTTCGTTCAATATCAATACACCTATAATCCATCTGTTAAAAGTAAGATTTGATTTCGTACCAGAGTTGCTTGCCAAATGCTAATTGCTAAATGAGAGTGTGTGAAATTTTTTTTCCCTGTTTATCATCACAAAAACTAACATTATTTCAGATTACGATTATAATACGGACAGAAAGGCAAGTCCGGGATGGAAGTCTTCCTCGGAACCGCTTTTCTACATCTGGGATTGAATGAACTACTCTGCTCTTCATTACGATCGTTCGCTTTGGGGGAAAATGGGAGACATTTTTAGATGTGCTAGATTTCGTAGGGAACTTGAGTGATACTTTTTAGGGAAACGGGCTTCACTTCTTACAATTAGAGCAATAGATCTACCTTTGCAAATTTGGAAATGATGTGCGGATAAAGCAATAATATTCTTCCAAAGCAGACTTTCCACTTCGCAATCATACTGTGTTCCCATACTTATTCGTTACTCAAACAAAGCAACAACAACAACAACAACTATGAATTGAAAAGCAATTCACCCCTGGCATTCCTTTATCTCAGCTTCCACACATCGCAAAATCGGAATACACTTTAAAAGGTCTTTCGTGCTCAATCCATCGCTCACTCGACTTCTCTCACCCCTCAGTCTGTGCTTCTTACCTAGATTCAAGCGTCATGTGTGCTACTAAGTGCCTGCACTTTCATAGTCGAGGCTCTCACAATATCTCCTTCATTTCCTAAGGATTCTCCTTCCACATTTCCTCAAGCTTGAAGGTTCAAAAGTCCTCAGAATTCACAAAGCGGATTTGCAGGTGTATAGGAATGCGATTCAATCTTCGTAATGATACAGTCCGCTAGATCAATAATATTTATCATATTCATCATTTATAGTACAGGAAAAAGCGAATAGATCAACCTTGCGCAAAGTTGCAAGTGCTGACACACAATTAGTTGGGCTCTGATCTGACTCCCAGACAAGAGAGAGTATGCAAAACGGAGAGAGTCAGATCATCGCCCCATTAGTTATTATAGCATCGTTAGCAGTCTCAAACGTACACACACATTCAAATATATTCGACGGACCGATATTTACAATGGTCGATTACGGGTTTCGTGAGCGGGTGAAACAAGGAAAGCACTAGGAACGCGTTCAGTAATACTAATCTAATCGTCATGAGGATGCGAAATAATGTGAAATGAATGGATAAAACGAGCAAAACGGAGCCCTAGTTGGGTAGAAATTGATTCAGCGAATATACCGGAATGAACACACTACATACAGTACATAGATGGGATCTGGGCAGGAGCCAGAACTACCGTAATGGGTCAAAAGAGGGGAATGGATCAATCATCGATCGATAATTACGATGAAAAGACGAGATGGCGTGACGTCAGGTCGGCCATTGGGTCGGACGAGGAGGATCCTGCAGAGAATTTATTTTTATTTTAGAAATCACAGTCTACCCAATTACAATCGTGTTTCACATTTACTATAAATCACGATAGTTGGTTTCCCCTCACTTACATTTGATCGAAAAACTATCAATTAAAATCAATACAATCTAGGTATATCTCCGAGCCACCGTAACCCCTCAATCGATACCGACTACCGTACCTTCACTGGCGGCGATGCTCGCCTTCCATCTGGCCAGCTCGTCCATACTGCGCATGTAGGCTGCCTCGGCCTCAGCGGCTGCAGCGGCGACCATCGAGTGGTAGTCCTGAGAAGAATATTGATTGATTGGGAAATACTACTGTAGTAGGAAAAATATTTTATAATACGAGGAATTATCGCTATAGGTCATTGTTTGTCCTATTGATTAATGTAACAAATGTCGTGGCTGAATTGTTTTAACAGCCGTGAGTACAAACTTAGAGCAACAATGAAGCTCAAATGATTTTGTCCAATGCCACTTACGGGAAACGATCACAATCCACAATTACCTAGGAACTATGTAGGTTTGTCAACATTCATTTGGCAACATCTCACGATGTACGTTCACTCTAATAAATTTCAAATGAAGCATCAGTGCTTGATCAAGACTTACTGCGTTTAGCAACATCTCCCTCTATCATCCAACAGCGACGCCCTACCTCCACTCTTCCGCTATCCGTCTCCCCCCTCCCCCCTCTACTCAGCTACTAATTCCAAGCTCCGAGGATCACTTCGAGCAATACTTACTGCGTTTAGCACCGATTATTCAATTCTCACCTCAATCGTCACAGCCGCTCCCTCCCTCCACTCCTCCTCGCTCTCGGCCGACTGCTCGTCCAGGTACGTGTACACGCCCGCCACCACCTCGGCCGAGATGCTGATGCGCTGCAAACTCAGGGAGATTAGAGAGTGTGCTGCAAGATCTGAGAGGGTTGATCCAAAAAGCTAGACATTAATTTGATAACAAGGTGGGCGAGTGCCGCACCACTTCTTCTTATCTACTCTCCTATGAAAGTCAACAGTAAGGATATTCTCAAGCTTGGAACTACCAAAAAAGTAACCCTTAAACCAGACACATCGATGTAGCGCGATCTATGTGTAACGGGGTTCCGATGAAGTTCAATGATTTGTTTTGCCTCAACCTTGGCTTTAAAAAAATACAATCCAGCCTTCAGATAGTTGACACTAGCCAAACCAGTGCCACACCACCCGTTCATCACTTCTACCATCCGCTGCCTAACAATTCACGCAGTCTCTTTTATCCAATAACCACCAATCAATCAATAACCTCCTCCCCTACCGTACCATCATCTTGGCCCTCCTCTCCTTGTGCTGCTGCTTGATGATGCCGTTCGACGTGGACGCCCGCTCGCTGTCCAGATCCTCGAACACGAACGAGTACTGTAATCGAGAGTCAGTTATCGATCGAGTACGTTCACTATCCCCAGCCCTACAGTACCCATTCTACCGTAGTCCTATCAGGATACCGTAATCGTACAGTAATGCTACCGTACCGTCTCGCTCATTGCTTCCAGCAGCGCGGGTCTATCCTCCTCCATGGCCAGATGGATCAGCGAGTGCCGAATGGGGTTGCCGTCGCCAGCCATCAGAGGAGAGTTCTGCAATTAAGGTAATTAGGGCAAACTAATTGTAAGTAATTAGTTTTTTTGAACGTGTATGACATGTACTAGTGAGAATCATAAAAACCCGCCCAATTCTTTTTTTCTGCTTCATTCTCACGGTATAGCCTCCCGAGTCAGTAGTTCTATGATTGTTCTTCGAGATAGCACTATTTAAAAAAAATCACCTCTGCCCTATTCATATTTTAAAGCCCATCCTAATTTCTGTTTCACACTCCCAATATAGCATCGCACGTCAGCAGTCCCATGATTCCTCTTCTTTTTGCGTCGGAAAACACCCAATCCTTCTCTATCAATCACTTTCTGAACCCGCTTTTGCATCTCATTATTCCATAACTTCCCCGCATGATCACCAAATCGGCTTGGCATCCTCTTTCCTCGATATCTTTTAATCTTCTCATGTATGCGGGTTTCAATAATTTAACATAGCCTCCTGCATCAGTGGTCCTATGATCATGTTCTTTTGGCGATTTAAAGCAATCATTCACCTCTTTCGATCACATTTTGCACCCATTTTTGCATCTCATTATTTCACAAACTACCCGCATGATCTCCAATCGGTCCAAATCGGCTTAGTCCCCTCCCCCCCCCCCCTCTGCTGATTCACCATAACCAATCCCCGCTCTCTCCAGTGCACCTTGCTCATTGCCAGAGTGCAGGCTAGATTCTAACCGAGTGAGGTCATCCTTCTCAACTCAATCATTTGCGCTTCACGCAGCCTTCTTATCCCTTATTCGCCATTCCGTGACAATGGTTGTCTCTTCTCGAGATTACATACAATGTTATTGGTAGACAGAAAGATTGGTCAGAATAATCACAGGACCTCAGGCACAAGAGGCTAAATGCGGAGTGTGAAACTCGAGATGGCAAAATACGACAACACTACTCCATTGACTCTCACGCCGTTCCAGCTTCTATCGTACTCCTACCGTATCCCATTACCGTAACCATACCGTACCATATCATCCAGGCACAGCCTCAGGTGCCGATTCGCAATGTCCTCGATCTCGCCATCGTCGTCAGTATCGATCTGGAAAGAGATCAAAGATCAGATCAGAAGAGGTCAAAGATCAAAGATCAACTAAGGATCAGGGTTCAGCCACACGTCACACTACTACGCAACCATGCAGCAAGCTTCCAACTAAGGCGCTGCTCTCTCTATTTCCCATGCTCTCTCACCTCTCGGCGAGAGAACACGCGAAACGGAGAGAGCGCAGCAGCAAATGATAGATAGAAGAACCAAGCAAAACTCAGGTGCATGCCTCGGAGTCCTGCTCGAGCAGGCGCAGCTCGAGTGTCGGCGAGCGCTCTTCGGGTGCTGCAGCCTCTTCCTCCTCTTCAGTATCATCATCCACCGACTGCTGACGCCCTTCTGGTGTCGCCTCCTCGGCCTCCTCGATGATCTCCTCCTCCTCAATCTCGACGATGCTCACTTCCTGATGACCCGCCGGGTGAACGGCGGCACTTGGCGCGTTCTCGGTGTCGGCAGAGGGCGCAGCAGGCATGCAGCATGCGGCGGCAGCGTCTGCAGCAACCTCTACCTTTGGCGCGGCTGCGGTGTCGTCGACGGGCAGGGGCGGCGCGGCCGACGTCGGCGGCTGCTGCGTCTGCAATAGAGGAGGCGACGTTTACCAAACGTCGGTTAGCTATGCACACCACTGCTACACCACAAGGGGAATACGGTATGATATCAGTCAGAATGTGATCGCTTTGATCATTATCAGCATTTATGTCACAAAATTCCGCGGCGGCCATTTCGTTAAAGGGAATAGGGGGTGCTAATTTATGAGCTGATTGCAAACTGATGATCTCTAATAGCGGCACGGTTTACGACCATGTCTCGTCGCTCGTTATGATTATCGTTATCAGCATTGTTGAGGCAAAAACTCTTGTTAACGATCCACCGAGAGCTTTCGCACGATTATAAGGAATTCAGCAAGAATTACAGTACTACACACCACAGTAATGACCATGAAAGAAGGATAGAGCAGTAGGGCACACCACTACAGAGTAACCTCAAGCGTTGGAATACAGTACACTCAGGGGGTTGGTAGGTCACACCACTACAGTAACCCGATATACAGTGCACTCTCAGAGGGGATGGAGTTCGCCGGGTCATCCGACAGGCCAGATCACTTACGCATGCCTCATCTCCGTACGGCTTGCTGTTGTAGGCTGCAGCAGCAGCAGTAGAGACGGCGAAGCGGTCGAATGGTATCTGCAAAAGGAACACCATCATTTCTGTTGCATGCAATTATCATAAACGGATTGCGCCGATTCGAGACAATTAGTATTCTATCTCTTCTTCAATACCAAAGAATTTCCAAAGCAAAAATTCGAGCTTCACGTGCCATTATTATACAACCTATTCGGTTCAGAAACAATGTCAATTTGCCATACGTTCACAAGCTGTCAATGAATGCTTCAATTTGCCAACTGTTTCCACTAGCTACCGTAGCTATCTCCCTGTCATCCCTACCGCACCATACTAACTCAATCGATAATCCTACCGTACCTCTCTGTACGACTTCTCCATGAGCAGGCTCTCGTCGTCGGCTGGCGGCGCGGCTACCGTAATCTCGCGGCCGCGCTCCTCCAGGTAGCGCGCCGACAGGGACTTGCGAGGGGATGAGCTCTGCAAATCGGTCGGTAAATGGTGGTTACAGTAGCCAAGGCTGCGGTAGACGAGTAAAAATATTTGTTTGACTAGTCACTGTCGTAATATTGCCGCAACCTAACGACGAAGGTATAGGAGAGGTGTTCGAAACACTAAAGGAGATACAGAAAAAATGCATCGAATTCCTTCGGGTTTCACGAAGTGTTCCTATACCTCTTCTGCCTAATGACATCAATGAACCTATCCCTCGGATGAATACATTAATCCAACAGCAGTACAAAATTTAATTCGTGCTTCATGCGCCTTACCTATACCCGCAATCACGATCGGTGACGATAGGCCGCCGGTGCGCATCCCAATCAATATTCACGCCCTTCCGTGCTCATACCGTAATCTCCTCTACCGTACCTCGAGACTCTCCCTCCTGGGAGGAGTAGTGGGCGGGGCGATGGAGCGCGGACGCTGCTCCTCTCCCGTAGTTGCCAGGTCCTCCGACGAGGAGCAGCCTGTAGAAGAAATCAATATTTAGAGGAAATTCGATTTTGATCGATTCTCAATTCTCAAAAGTTTCACTAGTGCGTCAAGAGATCAGGAACCACCCCCATTTTAGTGCGCTATCAGCATCGTTCCCAAATACATAATTCACTCAATCAGCAGGATCTAGCCTTAGGCCAGTAGAAGTCGTTTTTTTAGAATTGAGCTTGCACCAGAACTCCAAAAGAGGAAAAAGCAGTAGCGGTTTAGTATCACATTTTTTCTTCCCTTACAACAACCACTCTCTAACGATTTTGCCCGTGGATATTCTCATCGACGACCTACTTCTCCAGTGCTTCACCAGCTCTTCGAAAGGCAAGGAATCCGTCCACTGTTAATGCATCTGCATCTGATCTAACCATCTAACCACAAGCTCATAGGGGCATCTCGTAAACTATGATCTTTGGACTCACCAGACGACGTCAGCGACTCGGCCATCGACGACGTCGACACCGTTGAGGAGGCCGTCGAGCCGACCGACGAGCGGCGCACGTCCGAGTCATCCTCGTCGCCTGAAAATCGATCGATAATCTACCGTAGCCCATCGACACCGTAACCCAATCCCATCCATTTCCATCAGATGCTGTACGATCCCCATCAAACTCCTTGACCTCGCTGATACCGTACACAGCCCCAACCGTAACCACACGTACTACTGTAGTGGCGCAGGGCCGAGGACACCCAGTGCAGGTTCCAGTTGAACCGCGGCTGCTGACTGTAGCACAACTCCATGTCAATCGATTATCGATCGGGTGGCGGGTAGATCACTCTGGAGAATGGCGGAAACTAATTGTAAGCACACGTTGCTAATATAAGGCGCGCGGATAATGTGATTCGGTGATTTTGTAAGCCAGAAGTAACGTCGTACCAAGAATCAAATAGAAGACTGTGGAAGCAAACTAGAAGGCTCGCCGAAACAAGCAATCACATGCATCAATCAGGCAGAACAATCGAAACAGATGATTATTAGTGGCGATAAAAATAGGCTGGAGCAGAGCAAAGAGTGTGAATCGAAACAATAGGGTTAAGCCCCCGATAATGGCGATAGGAGAGAGAAAGAGGGGGATGGAGATAGGAAGAGATAGAGAGGGTGATTCATACTCGGGAGCAGCAGGAGAGGAGAGAAAAGCGACTAGTGAAAACTACCATCACAAGTGCACTATTGAGGCAACAGCGAGGATACTTTTGCGTTTCAGACGTTATTCAAGAAGTTAAACAAGCTCTCATTATAATGATATCATGGCCTTCGGTTTTCGAAAAAAAAAACACAACTACCACCAAATCATAATCTTGTTTCACGCATTCTTCAAATCACTTGCGATGCTGCACATTTGATTAAATCAATTTGAACATTTTGTATCAAAATACAACCAATCGCACAACACCAGCATGTGGTTCTAATATTCCCCCTTATCTCTAATGACTAATCAGTACAATCTCGCAGCGTGCCACCATCCGATGATTAGTGCCGATAATAACTGATAATGAGTGATTGATTGAATGGAGGGAGGGGTTGACAGGATACTAGACAGGGCGGGGGCGAGGTGAGGTGATAACTGTACTGATAATCCCTATCAGTTTGCGTGTGTGCACTTCGAACACACTGCCCTACTACTGACAACAAACAGAAGGGTGCTAATCGCGGCAAACACTCGACTACAGTAATCCTGCCGTAATCCTCGCATGACTTGATAATCCATTGCCAAGGTTTCAAAGTCGAATCGCGAACAGTTCTCACGAGACTCAACGCGGTTTCACCCTGATGTGGTAAACCCAGCGCAAGAAAATGATTGAGTGAATAGGAATCGAGAGGGGAGAACGAGAAGAAAAGAGTGGTGGGGAGAAAAGTGAAAGGTAGAAGAGATATCGAACCACCCGGAAAACGGGAAGGCGAAAGGAAGAAAAGAAGAATAGAGAGCTCGTGCGCGCTTAATGATTCATTAGTACGATTTAGATCAGTCGGTTTGAGGAGCTCTCAAATCGCCCATTCAAACCCTTCTAAAACCGGGCTGAGAGCCGCACCTACGGGTTGTTCACTTCACTCGGACGACGCGTTCTTTGGCTAATTAGCAGCAATTAGCTAGTCGCGCCGGTCTGACTCTCTCACTTTCCCGTACTCTCTCGCTGTCTGGTCACAAAGAGAGCATGGAAAGACCCTTCGAACTTGCACATCGATCCAAATCTCTGCCCCTCCTCCCAGCTACTCTTAGCTACTTTTTGCTACTCTTTCAACTCTCTCAAATCCACTCCTCCTTCCTCCCATCTACCGACCAATCAAGGCTATCCATCTCCATCCAAACGAATGTTGTTCGCAAAAGTGAGACCAGTTCATCAACTAGCTTGCTCTCACATGGATCAACACACAGGTAAAAAGCGACGGTAGGTCAAGGATCGATAGAAAAGATTACGGTAGGCATCATCCTCGATTCTCTCGCCCTATAAATGCTACCTGCGCCCATCTGTTTTCGCATAATTTGCTCTCAAACTTCGCTCGAATCGAAAATGAATATTCAATGGAGTGGAAAAGGAGGAAAAAGTGCAGCGTTGACGGCAGCAGAAAATGACATGATAATCGCCCTTTCTATTTTGGCAAAAAGACAAGCAATCGAGAAAGAGAGAACTCCATAACTAGCAAATAGTTCGAAAACTACGTCATCCGGAGTTCAGAACGAGTTCATTTTTAATTTGTTGATAAAACTGAGAACTCAATCAGATCTTCAGCTTCAGTCCAAAATAAGACCCCACTGCGAAACCAGAAAACACCGTCGTCAAAGTGGCAAACCACCTCTCTCTCCCTCTGCCTGCCCCTCTCATCGCGCAAATCCGCCTCTAAACCCAATGTAAACAACCCCGCGTCTCTTTTGTTTCACTTTTCCCTCTGTGATTCAAAGGAAAGCAAAAGGAGGAGAGCAAAACAATGGCCGAGGTCAGGAAGAGATCCGGCCAGAGACCAAAGGGCGCGTTTCCTTTCCGGAAAGCACGAAATTATCGCCATTTATCCGCGAAAAAGGCCAGATAGACGTCACAGAGCGTGCAGCTATCACTTTCGCACCTCTCAAGAACTGATAAAAAGCGCGGAAATCGAGATCAAGCGTGCAAACTCGTCTCGAAATCCGCCGTGCTTATCAGAGCGATAAGGATAATGCAAAAACCCGGCAGAGGCGAAGAAAGGAAAGCCGACGGATTCCGGATTCATCATACGCATGTAAGAGCACCACATAAGAGCAAGCGCACCCTCTAGAGGATCCTGAGATCAAACCACCTTCTGGTAACAGGAGGCGCGTTTCACTGTGCGCGTAAATGGAGAGGGCATGCCATCATTTCAATGAACGATTGCAGCCATTTCAATAGAAAAAAATCAAAACGAGAAAGACAATACACCAACCCCACTAATACGCCTCTTCCACGTCGAAATACAGCCCCTCTTATCACCCCTTCGCTATCATAATCATCATCATGCCCCGAGGCGGCGAAGGGAACAATAAACGATTAGATAACAGATTCAATCACAACGATGACGTCGTCAACTGCTGACTTGCAGACGAGGCGTCGGGATTCAGATCAAAGCTTCGAAAAGACGACCAAACAGTGCCCAAATCATCCATATCATTAAAATTCGATCGGACATCATGACTCGGATTGGCAATAGAAACGTTTCGTCACTTCAGACACAGCGCCTCGAATCAGATCAAAGCCCGGATCGTCACCATCATAAAATTATGCGGCGCGATCACCTCGAGCCGACGACAATAAAAAGACTTCCGAGTCAAACAGACAATCATAAACTCGCACGCGAGTGGATGACATCAGAAAACGACTATTCAACTCCATTAAGTTAATAAAAGGGAAATGACATCAGGCAACGACTCAAACAAACGGAACTTTCCTCGTTTGTAACCAAGCCCCGCCCCCTTCTATTATAGAGGGGTTAACCCGAGGATCAAGGCTAAGGTTAATAATGCGCCAAAACAATCTTGCATTCAGCCTAAACTTATGAAACCTAAGCCTAAGCCTAAGCAACCTAATCAGCCTAAGCATGTGTGTACACAATCCAATAGAAATAGAAAAGGGGGCGGGGCTTTGTTACGAATTAGGAAAGTGCCACGACTCAAACAAGAGTGATCTCATGCTAGCCGAACACCAAACTCTCCGCTGTAACCCTTTCCAGCAACTGCTCTACCCTCCCCTATCCCAACACTCTCTCATTTCTCGCGTTTCACGAGTTCCACCACTGGGCAGCTGACATTGGTCATCGCCTCCAAAGCCTCACGTGTGTGTTCAGTGAACTGGGCTCGCATACGCGCTCTCTCTGTTACCCACAGTCTCTAACTAGCTAGAGATCATTGCGAAAAGAGAGTGTGAGATCATCCATCGGGCGTTCCAAGGCCAGCGCCCTTCACACCTCTTCCTCCATTTCTTCCTGGCTAGACAGTACTAGAGACCATGGCCAATCGAGAGAGACAGACAGATTACAGACGAGAGATCACTCGAAAGTAGGTTACTGCTCCCCTACCTGTTCCCAACACTCGTCTCGCTCTCTCCGTTTCCCTCACTCTCTCGCTCCTTGAATCATAGGGGCGAACGAGATAAACTGCTCCCGATCGCAGTAAATTAGCGGAAAAGTAGGGATGGTTGAGAAGTTATGAGGGGTCAGCGGGCTTTCTTTTAATGTTAAGGAATCTCTGCTCTGACCCCACTGCGTTTCTAATGGGGTACTTGAGTAAAACGAAGCGACGTAAAGGAAAAGAAGAGTTATAGAAAGGAAAATGTTTCGCCGATGCTAGAACTACTCGAGAACCCAGAAGCAATTGATCGAGCCTTCTTTGCCGGATGAAAACTACTCAACAACAGTAAAGTTCTACAAAGGAGTTTACTCGCTTACTAGCGGCGGGAAACTGAATAGGAAAGGGAAGAAAGCGGAAGGAAGAATAAGAAGTAAACGAGTTCCGGTAGAAAGGAAGGGTGTTTGTAGGAGCTCGCACCACACCTTCCCAAACCATAAGAGAGAACTCATAACTCATAGTAATCTAGCACCCTCCTATGCAAATGATTGTCAGACAGCGCAATGCCCCAACTCTCAATGAGAAAAGAACAATGGGAATCAGAGCTGGCACTGGGCTGCCATGTCCACAGACTGTGTTCAGTGAGAGATGAATGGGAAACCACTGCCCTAATGCGAACAGAGGTTAAGGGATCTCCCTGCCCTTCCATAGCAATAAATTTCGAACGACGACTGTCACAGACCACTAGTGCCCAAGTGCGAACCTAGGGCTGAGAATCGGTCAGATTCAAAGGATTTTCAGAACCACAGAAAACGCGAAGAGATAAATGTGGAGAATGAGAGCAGATGTGGCGGTATAGAATGGGGAGATCTGGCAAGAAATAGAATGCGAACCGAAGGGGGCGGGGCTTGTGGCTGATAAATCATTGGTCGAGACGCCGACTAGAAAAAGCCTTTTCATCCTACGTGATCCCATCCGATCAGCAAAGCTAGGTATCACGACAAGAAATAGATTACGTGAAACGACGAGACACAGCCCAACGAACCATTCGAAAGACTGATTGATTGATGAAATGAATCGGATCTCTCCTCGAGTCTATTGTCCGCTCTATGCAAATCGGCTAGATTAACTACCAACAACCAGACGCGTGCGAGTGATTATTATGCAAAGAAGCGCTTGCGGGCTGTTTTTGCCCTTCTCCCGTTGCTTTCTAGTCCTATCGACTGGCCTAAACTAGTAGTAACAGGGGCATCCGCTAGGCCATTCATCTCCCAGTCTCTCAAAACATAACCTGATCGATCCGTTCCGACAGTAAGATCCTCGCTTCCGTGACCTACCATTTCCCCTATTCTTATCGCCCTTAGGAGGCCGCATAATCCCATTATCGCTTGGGGCGCGTGAATATGAATAGCCAACAATACCTCGAGGCTGTCTGGGGTGATCACATTACGCGCGCGTGCTATGAGAACGCTGTGAATCATGAATCAGAGTGGGAATCAAAGGGGGGAACAATAGTCTGGGTCTCTCCTTTTTGTATGCTCTAGTCAGGTAGCGGGTACCGGGAAAACGTGATCAACCATAGGCTACTCTCCCATTTACATACCCTACTACCAGAGAACGTTCACTCGAAATGCAGTCAAGTCTAGAGCAAAAAGTGACGCAGACTGTCCAAAAACAGTTGATCGATGTCTTTTCGAGTAGATGATTGATTACAGAAGCAGGGACAATGCAACAATGACAGTTATCCCTGGTCAGCTGCTAGTCCTCTAGACTAAACTATAATCGGACAGCCGCGCGTGTCCTGACTCACAGGCGAATGGTAAAATTGCGTTTCACAAAATCTTTAAACATGAACTGGAAGTCATCAAACAATGAAAAGGACGGTTCATCTCGGAGAAACAAAATATGGACCGATCTACCACCTCCACATATCCCTCGTGCCAGTTCCCATTACGGGGCTTCACCATTCGCTCTTCTCTCACTCTGCGCTCTCCCTCTTTCACACGCTCTCTCACCTCGCAGGTGGCACAATTATGCTAACAACACTTCGCCTCGCATTACCGGGAGTGCGGGATGGAGTGAAATGAGCGGAACACAGAGACTGCGTAGCTGCCCTCGGGGTGTGCGCTAATGGGGCTGCCACACAGTTCCGGATTAGGCGATCAAAGACCACCGATTCGGAACACGCGCGGGGCGAAAGGGTAAAAGCAAAGGAATAGATGGGGGTTGAAAAGTGAGAGTGACCTCCCTACCCAAATCCCCCTTCCTGTTATGAGATACCCCTCTTTGGATACATTCTGCACAGAATAATGGTCGCGTCTCTTGCTTTCACGTGCTCTCTCACCAACCCGAGCAGCCAAATGGGAAAATAACTGAGACAATCGTTTCCTGCACAGACCAATTCGAGGCGCCTCGAGGAGAAAAAGCCCATATGGCTATGCATTTCACAAGAACCTCCTCCGAGAATAAACCTCTTTCGCAAGAGAGAGAGAGAGCCCGGACCGGAACATTGCCTATGGAGACAACACCCTTCTGATCTTCGAGACTCTATGATTCACAATTGCCCAACCGGGAGCCTATTCAAACCGCCTCTTTCAACAGCAAGGCAAAGCAAGATAGCATGTGAGTGTGAGAGACGATTGTCTCGTGCCACTGCTCTCCACAGGGCAGGCGCTACGGTTCCGAGGTGGTGGTTTGGGCAAATAAACACACTTCATTGTGCTCGCTCTTGCCCATTCATTTCACTCCCTTCTTCCTCATCCCCTCTCCCGCAGGGCACACTGCACATTACGCAAACAGTAATCGTAACGCTTCCCTGGCCAGCCACATGCTACCATACTTTACGAGCATCGAGTTCAGAACAGTCAAAACACTATTGTTCTCTTGAAGTTGTGCTACATTCTTCAATATCAATGGTCGAAACAATCAGTCATCCATATGGATTCCGAAGCTTACCTAATTCTTGCATGCCTACGCAATTCCACGATCATCAATTCCAGAAACATTCAGCCAAAAATATGGATACCGTGAAACCTCAACCATCGTCTGTCCAAAAGGCAGGAATTTGATCCAACGACCCAATCAAGGCGCCAAAGACCAGGCTCGGCTCCAATCTCTCGCTCAATCCCGCAATCAGCTAACACATCCCCCATAATCTCTTGAGCGTGGGAGCTAATCCCTTTGCTCACGCGATCGTCTCAATGGAACAATCGCCTACATTCTTTCACTTCTTGTCGATCAGTCAGACAGATCGAGACAGCATGGTTCATTCAGAGGATCAGAGCATTTCTTTCCTTTAGCGGAATCTTCACGCTCTTCACTCAGACAGCACGAGAGATCAAGGCAAACGAAGAGACCGACCCTATTGTTGCATTCATGGAGCCGATTCCCTCAATCCGACTGCTGTCACAAGCCTATCACGACCTTCTTATCTCACGACAAGTCCACTCATGGCCTCCAGTTTCTAGTTTCCTAATCCCTTTATCAATTGTCAGTATATTAGTCAGCAATAAATCTCCACAAATCAACACTAGAATCTTGTTTCTGGGCTTTGGGCGTTGCAATCCATCTAGGATAATTCCTGCTACAGTACACAACAAAATCCCATCAAATTCTTCGCCAGGGCGTAGGAACTGTCAGACACCTACAAGGTGCGGCCGCGTTAAATCACGAATAAGCCGTCTAAACTCTTGATATTAAAGGCTGTTTGTTTTTTATCCGAAGGGCGTTGTTTGTACCCGTGGTATGTAAATCTGGAGATCCGCTTAATAAATTCCAGGTGCGGCTACAGTACACCTCAAGGGCGTAGTCTACCGTACCCTCACTCCCTCAAAAAGTGCAAGCCGACACTTCGCGACACTGTCAGATTACTCCCCAATCCCTAACTGCGTCAAGCCTATCAGATCATCGGAAATTGAGCCGATTTTGCAAGGTGAATCGTAGCTCTAAGCGGGTCATAAGCCATCGGGATTAGATCATGCAGAGAAGTGTGAAGAAATCGAGAGGCCAATCTTCTCACGAATCGGTCATAGGTCGGACGAGAGTAGAGGGGTATGCAAGCTCACGCAAAGACGTTGAAGGGAATCAGCAAGATTCATGCACCAGCAAGATTAAAAATACAGATCCATTGAAAAATCCTGAAAAAAAGGGAAGGCATGCAAGCAATCATGCAAGGGACAATCACACACTCTTTATCTCACAAGCAGCAAAAATCAATACCTGATAATAATTACCGTAATCCCAACCGGAAACTCCGTGATCGGAATGCAAAAATAAATAGGCAAGCAACAATGGGAAAAGGGCGAGTGCTATCATGCAGGGGAAAAGTGGAACCAAAGCAAAGGGAATCATGCATCACAACACACAATCAAATCAATCGATCGATAACATCCACATAAATAATAGGGTTGACCGTTCGCACAAACGCAAGCGATTCGCAATGAACCCGGAATGATTCTCATTGCGCAATGAGAGTCGATTTCGCCCTCTCATTGCGCAATGAGAGAGGAATCGATTCGCAATGGATACGCAATGCAAATTGATCACTCTCATTCCGCAATTCGCTCGATCTGAGAGGAAGGAGCGCGCGCAGGCAGGGGTG
>LS502146.1:467181-548834 GCA_900490845.1 Pristionchus japonicus | reverse complement strand
CCGTACAGGGTGGCTGGGGAGGGCGGCGAGAGATGCATCTCATAAACAGCGTGCGTTCTAGACGCGACGGGTTAGAGACTGGGGGCCGGAGCGTGCAAGGCGGAGTTTCGGGTCAGGCACAGCGCGGGCCTCCGGTCGAACACCCAATGATGCGATCCGAGGCCAACCCGGTGTATGGCCCGAAACTCCGCCATGCACGCTCAGGCCCCCAGTCTCTAACCCGTCGCGTCTAGAACGCACGCTGTTTATGAGATGCATCTCTCGCCGCCCTCCCCAGCCACCCTGTACGGGTGATTTTCATTACCATGACCCCCTATACATGGTTGCGCAGGGGTCGCCAGGCGACCCCTGCGCAGCGCCGGCGGCGTGGACAGGTATGAATCGTATCCACCTCCACCTCCAGGGGACCGTACTCATTGCCTGTTACCGCATCATAAATAATACCGTACTCCTTACCTGCTACCGTATCATAAATATTCCCGTACACCTCAGGTCCTACAGCATCCCTACCGTACCCCTCTACTCCTACCGTATCCCTACCGTACCCCTCTGGTCCTACCGTATCCTTACCGTACCCCTCAGCCTCTACCGTAACCCCGCACCCACACCCAATCGAGTACCAAGCGCACTGACATGGCTGGTGCTGGGCCTGCCGTCTGTGCTGCTGCGTGGGCTGCACCAGGTCGTAGCTGCCGGAATCTGCGAAAAAAAAAAATCAAAAAGTCATCTAGTATGTAATCCCGAAAAAATTCACGGAACACTAAAATAAATCAGCTTGCAACGGGATGTGATGGGAAAGAGGGAGTGCGGTTTCAGTTCGACGGCATAAACTATGGAGATTCACATCACTAATGGAGTCGTTGCTACTGGAAAATACAAATCAAATCTATCAACAACAAACAAATGTTCCCTTGATTTTTCACTTTCGCCGTTTGCTAGAATGTTACTAGCCAAAACACTTTTCTTAAATTTAGTAGGTGTGTGGTTCGCGTTTAGAACCACTCTAAACGCGAACCAACTATATTTCCCACCTTGCTGTCGCTGCTGCAGCAGGTCGTAGCTTCCTCCCCGGCTGCTGCGGTTGTTCGTGTAGATCACCGAGGGCGTCGCCGAGTCGCGCACCTGGATTGCTTCTTATTAGCACGACATGTAAAGTAATTCGAAAACACATAATCGCCTAGCGCGATGCATCACTCGTAATCGTCTATCGTATCCCTATCGTACACTTCCCCCTCTCTCCTCAATCACAGAAATCAATACCATACCCATCTCCCACTCTCGTATCCCACTCCCTACCGTACTCACCGAGATGGACACGACGTTGGCGGCGGGGGCGGCCGCGTGCAGCAGCTCCGTCGCCATCGACGAGGGCTGCAAGAAGATATTAATATGAGGGCGAACAATTTTTTTGTGGCAACACATCCCTCGCATCAATGTTTAGCAGTGCCTTTGATAGTAAAAGGTCAATGAAACGTGAATGCCTCACACGGGAAAATACTCAAAACGATCTTAGAAAAATCAATCCACGATCCCTTTCTCCCGTGCACCTACCGTAGTCACGGCCGTGGGCGAGAGCAGCTGGCGGCCGTCCGACGACCGCACGCCCACCACCGTCGGCACGAAGCGCGTCGACTGCAAGGAGTACTGTAAAGCAAAGAAAGTACCGTATAACGTTTATCGATTTTCCGAACTTGGATTTTGATTGTTGAGACAAGGGCGCAATATAGCCCAGTTTCAGACTCCATACCCAGATCAAGCATCTGCGAATCCTCTGTTCAGCTTCCACTTGCAATAAATTTTATTTGGATGCCTAACTCGTCTACTAATCATCTCCCTGTCGCCCACTCCGTCATCATGCAACTGTGAAACCTCACTATTTAAATCTATTTCAAAATTGAAACTACGCTGACTGGTAGATCAAACCCCTATTCTCGAAAGATCACTTATAAATGCTATGCAGAATTAAAATCCAATGTTTATTAATTGTAAGTATTTTTGTTTACACAGGAACGAACTACCGATCGCACCTACAACGCTGCATTGTATATCAAGTGCTATTGAAACCTCTGTCTTCCCAACCTCACCCTCCCATCCCGAAAAAAAACCAATCCCGATCACATCCACAACACCTACTAGCTCATCAAGCACCCGTGAAACCTCCACCTAACTACCCTACCTTCCCTCCGACTCACCCTTCGCTCCGGCTCGGGCGACAGCACCACCGTCGTCATCAACTATTTATAATATTATTTTCTAAAAGATGACAAGCGCAACGCAATATCGGGACTCACCCCCTTGCCAATTTCCAACTCACAGTTTTTAAAAGTTTTTTTCCTAGTAAACCAATCCCGATCACATCCACAACACCTACTAGCTCATCAAGCACCCGTGAAACCTCCACCTAACTACCCTACCTTCCCTCCGACTCACCCTTCGCTCCGGCTCGGGCGACAGCACCACCGTCGTGCTGCTGCAGGCGCTGCGGGGCGCGGGCGCCGGCTGCTGCTGCAACAATGTAGAATATTTTCTTAACCAGATAAAGACCAACGATCGTCTTAACCGAGTTCACTAGCAGATCAACCAACTGTGAAACCCCATCACATACCTGCAGCTGTGATGAAAAGTATGTTTTCCAACACTGCCAAAACACCAATGATTGCATTGACCGAGCTCACAAGCAGGTCAACCACCTGTGAAACCTCTGTCGTAACTGCAGGTGTAGTATTTTTTTGAAACAGAATGTCATGAAAAGTCAATCATTGCATCGGCAGAGTTCACTAGTAACTCTACCAACTGTGAAATTTCGTTTCCCACGCTATATCGCAAACTTGTTGATGAGGTAATGGAGAGACGGCCCCTCCTTCATACATACCTGCAGCTGCCTTAACTGCAGTCCTCCTCCCTCCTCCCTCTCGGCTCCTCCTCTCGTTGCTTCTCTCGCTGCGAGAAGCGGCAACGCGTCGACCCGCGACGCTGAATGAATAATTATTTTAATAAATAAATAATTTAAGATAAGACTATTTTTATGTTATGAACTACCCTCATTGTCAGGACCATTGGATGTAGGATGTCTCCCAGAGCTACATCCTCTCCCCGAAACAACAAACTGTCAAGTGCACAGTATTCGATGTTTGCATGAAATATTATTGCCAACGAGAACAGGAGACGCATTGAATTTGCAAGACTCATCGCTATATCACTACTCCCCGAAACCAGGAATTCACTAGATCTTCCGGACGAATCACGCATAAAAAAGAGAGATACAACCAAGTACAGCATCCCACAATCATTACTCGTCTCTGATTGAGTTGCATTCTACCCCGATTCGCTCACCTTCCTTCTCCTCCTCCCCTCCCCTCGGCTTGCGCGCATTGAACCTGCTCAGCAGCCGCTGCATCTCCTCCACGCCCGAGGCTTCTGCAAGAGAAGGGATATTGTAAAACTGGATACGGTAAGTTTGAAAATATCGATCGATTGAGCTACTGTGATCTCTCAACGCCCGAGGCTTCTGCAATGGGAAGGATACGGTCAGGATTATCGAATGTACATAACTATGGATCGATTGGGCTAGTGCAATTTCGAGGTAAATTGTAAATGGAAGACAAAGGCTGATCTCATCGCCTTATCAGTTGCAACTCGTGATATAGCACATTTCTGAAGCGTAGATGTGCAAACCCATCTCACGCTAACTTGCAATAGATATATTGATTCTACGAAAAATTCTTGATATTACCGACTGACGACCGCTTCCCCCGTTTTTGTAGCGTGGTTGAAACACGAAATCCAACTCGTCAACCAACACTTCTTACAAACGGGCGCCAAAGGCCCCAATTATCAATCACAATCGGCTACCATACTCCACAATATTGATCACTATGAACGTCATTTACCGTATCCCCAAAGTTCCCTGATTCTCACGAATCGATAGCTACCGTACTCACCCTGATTCTCCGGCACCAGCTTCACGTAGGTGTTCGACCGCCGCTCCGAGCTGGTCGATCTACCGTAGCCCATGCGGACGCCGCCCTCCGTGCTCACGGAACGCTTCGAGACCTGCGAAGATTACGGTAGGTATTGAATAATTATTTCATAAACACCGCAGGATTCGGCAGACTGTAAAAGATATCTTTTTTTTACTGTGATCAGTCTCGAAAATTAAACCCCCGTTCACAATCGCGCAATAACAAACAACAAGTGCAGCCTCAGCGTACCTGGCCCTTTCTTGACATTAGCATCGCATTTTTGCGTAGCTTCCTAGCTACATTACCACCTTCAACCGATATAAACCAGTATCGAATATTCTCCCAACCTATCCATAATCAATACCGTATTCCCTACCGTACCTTGGAAGCCGTCGAGTAGTCCGACCGGGGCAGCGACAGGTCCGAGTAGGGCACGTGCGTCGACTCGCTTCTCGATCTGAGAGAAAATAGACGATTTTTTTATTCATCCGACAGCTCGCCGCAGTATTATCGCCGGATAAAACACTGCTAGTTCAAGGAACTCTGAAACCTGCACTCAACTGCTTGCTTCAGATTGTGCGGATATTGCAAATTCATAGTAGAAAAAGGGTTGGCTTATTAATTTCGCAAACGAAAATAATTCAGACAAATATTAACCGCGCAAACGAAAGAGTTGTGAACTCAGATCTCACTGCCATTTCAAACAACCATGAAACCCGCGATTTCCTGCTCCGAACGAATCACCCCAACGGGAGCAGTCATCATTTTCGCTTCTGACAATCATCATTTTCTAGAGGGGACCAAGGAGTATTGCCACTAGAAATAGCACAGCTAGTTCAAGAAACCATGAAACATCCGAATCATACGCTCAATTGCTCTTCAAACTTGCGAGAAAACGCTACTGTTTGGAGCAAGCAGCCTAATCCAACTCTGCCCTTCATTTCGAAAATCACTCACCTTTCGCTCCTTTCACTCCTCGCCAGCGAGGAGTAGCGCGAGCCGGCGTCGTCCGAAGCCGCGGACGAGAGCACGTCCGGAGAGGAGGGGCGACGCTGCAATCGATTGATTGTTTTATTGTTACAGTAATCATTACCGTACCCTCGAAAAAATCATGATTAATTTATAATGGATGAGCGGAAAGAGTCATAATGACAATCTGCAGACGAGTCTAATACTACTAGCGCACCGCCGATCAAACTAGAGCGCATCGGGAGAGGAGGGGCGGCGCTGAAACAGATAGTGTTTCGGTAGTTTTTTTATTAGTAGACCAGTAACAGGCGGAGAATCATTGCAACAGGCTGCCCTCAACTCTAGTACCACACATGCAGCCACAACCTGCCATGCGATATCTTCAGCTAGGCCGCAAAAGACTTTGTTGTGTTTTTTTTCTACTCGGGACACCTCCACCATCGCACCGGAACATCTCGCGGACAAGTCAACGAATCGCGAAACCGGTGTTTTCCTAGAACTCCTTATGAAATTTTGGAAAACTATGTTTGTTTTAAAAAGAAAGCAGTAAAGAGATTAGAGCGGAACACAGGGCACAGCTATAGTAGCACGAGCGCAGCAACAAACAACCGTGAGGTGCCTATTCTCGCAGCACCCGCTATCAATGCGCAAGTTTCCTCGTCTCTTCTGATTTATTTTTGAATGATTCTAGCAAGCCGATTTACCATTCAAGCAATCAATAATTTTATTGACCGTACCATGGGCGGCTTGGGCTCCTCCGGCGGGGGGCTGACGTCGGCGGGCGCGCCCGTGAACGAGTCGCGTCGACCGGTCGGAGGCGAGTCGAGGTGCGCCGCCGCGGCAGCGTCCCTGCAAGAGGAAGATACTGTATGATCGAATACCGTAATCTTGAATATCGACATTTCCAAAAGATTGTTTGATTTTTTTACACGCTTAGTAATTCCGATCCTACTGCAGATGCTACACCAACTCGTACATGAAGCAGCCGTGAAACCTGCCTTCATCTTTTCTGCGAAATATTTGAAATAGTATTTCGACTGGAAGCAGCCCCCGGATTGCAATCCACCCCCTCACTCTCTCATAACGAAACTGCGCAACCCCGCTTCACCACCCATCTCACTACATGACGGTAACCAGCCTTCTACCACATCCCCTATCAACTCGCGATATTCTCGATCAATAATCTCTACTGTATTTACTGCAACTACCGTAACCCCATCATCCCAACTCACGAGAGTGGCGCGGGATCCGCGGGCGGCGGCGGAGCCGCGCCTCCGCTGCTCGTCGTCGTGACGATGGCGAGCGGTTCCGTCGCGGACGCGGATGCGGAAGCCGCGTCCAGATCGATCGTGGCGCGTCGCAGGCGTCGCGCCATCCGCACGAACTCCGGCTCCGACGCGCTTTCCTGCGATTTCATTATTACATACGCCGTTGTTTCAAGCTTCGCGAATCGGTTATGCACAGGCTCTACCACCTCATACAACGAGAGTCCGATTGTGCGCTCTGAAACTATCCCAAAATTTCATGTTTCTTGATAAGGATAAGAAGCCAGATGCCCCAGCCTGATTGATTACAGTGAATATAGCAATGGAAATTCAAAATCGTCTCCATTCGAGTTTCTCGAATCCGTTTTGTTCTCCTTTCCTTACCACTTCAAAACCGGCCTTTCTTTTTGCGCATCTCCCTCTCCGCACGGCTACTCACCCCCTCAAGCTAATGTACCTCCCCATATTATTCGGGTTTCGCAATCCATCTAACACGACCGTACCACCTCTTCCTCACCTCCTCAAACACGGGTCTCTCGTCCCTCTCCGATGCTCTGCGCGGCGCCGCCTTCTTCAGCTGCACTGCGCGCACGGCTGTGTACTGGAAGAGAGGCGGAGATTAGAAACCAGAAATCAGGCTCCTTAACAAATGTTCGATCGCCGCATCAACCATAATGTTGGAATTGCGTTTCATGGCCGCATTTAAAGCCGTATTCTAACAAAAATCAAACCACAAAGTACAGAGATCAAAGACCACCCCTGCTCTCACCTCTCCGTCCGCCTCGTGGTCGAGCGTGATGGGCGCGGCGGGCGCGGACAGGCGCAGCTCGCGCGGCGGCGGCGCGTCACGGCTGCAATAACAATATCCATAGATGGAAACGTGAAGTTATTTTTTAGAGCCGCATACAATGGCATAATATTGTGGCAACTGGCGGCTCACTAGTCTAGTAATGCCACCGCAACGCAGTTCTACCATGTGAATGAAGACATTTTCTCAACCGAAAGCTCATCTCCAGCTCTAACTCATTGCGACAAGTGCGTTTCACAACTACACCATCAACCTAGCGGTCAGGATTGTAACAATCGTCTTCCGAGCGCTCAACGCCGAAAAAAAAATCCAAAACAATCTTCCCCTGGTTCCTCATCTAAAGCAAACTTTCGCTTGAAAATCAGAGATCAAACCACACAAACAATCTCTGATCTTTGATCTCTCTGAGAGAGACTCTCTCACCCCCAGTCTTCCAAGTAATTATAAAAGGTTGATCTCTGATCGTTGATCGTTGATCTTTGATCTATTGATCACTCACCGCGAGTCTCCCAGGTTGGGCGGCACCGTCTGGTGCGTCCTGCCGCGCTCGATGAAGCGCTCGCCGCGACGCGCGTCCTGAAGGGAAAAAAAATTACGGTATTCTGCCAGATTACTGTAGATACGCTCATTACATCATCTGCACCTCTGCTTTATCTGGCGTTCATTATTATTCTGCTGAGGAGTGAATAAGAAGTGAACCAACATAGGATAGCAACCGCAACTAAGGGGGAGATATTATAGAAATAAGACGTTCCGGACACACGACTGTGTACGCTGAAAAATGTGCGGCTCACTTAGGGGCGTGGCTTCACTTTGAGAAAGTGCGCGGCAGCGTTGAAAAAAGCGAATTTTGTTTTACTCTGTGTTTACTTCGTTTCCGCCAGTGCTTCTATCGTATATGAACGCATTATAAGTTAGAAAAGTATAAAAGAACGTGTGAAAACAGCGGTGGTGTAGTTCGCGTTCTGCCGTTTCAAAAACCTCCCTAGTCGCGTACGGAACGTTTTATTTCGTGGTGTATGACAAACTTTCGAACTTCTATGATATGAAACACAAGGTTGTATTTTGTTTTGTGCGAAAACAGAATCAACGAGAACTGAAGATCTCTGGCACGAACGCATCAAGAAAGAACTACGAAACACAGCGGTGGCTGCCCGAATTCGGGATGATTAATCTCATTCCTCCTACCGTAACCCCCTACCGTACTCACACTTCTCCAGGGCGCGGGGGCGGTCGATCCCTGGGCGGGTCGATCGAACATCTTGCGCAGCTCGCGAATGTCCACCATGTCTTCTTCCTCCTCTTCGTCCTCCTCGTTCGCGTGCTCGAGTCTGATAATTAGTGATTAAGTAATTAGCTAGTTAAGTAATTAGTCATCTGAATTGCCATTCCCTAGTTACGAGTATCGACTGATTCTTCGTTAATCACGCATTTCCCATGATGGCAAAAAAGTCGCACATTCGTTTTGAGTTTCGATATGCCGTTGTATAGAATGAGAGCACCGAGGCAACAATCTCTTCCACGTACCCTTTTCAAAGAGTAAAAAATTCTATCAACTCCACTATTCCATCGGTTCTCGATCTACAAAACCCTTCCATAACCCCATTGATCCTCATTCCCCTGTCCACATCTCCATCTATGCCTTCCCTACCTACTTCACTCTAACCATTCGCCTAGCAATTCACGAAATCTCGAGTTTCACCGTCTTTCTATCAACGTTACTTGACCCTTCCACTCACTTCTCCTCCTGCTGTTGCTCGTACTCCTCTCATTCATTCTAATGCTCTACCCACCGTATCGATTAAACTCCAAATCCCCTTCCGTTCTCACTCTGTTATTCCCCCCTTATTTTGAACTTCACTCGGTTCTCATAACCCCACTGATGCCCCCCTGCTTCAATCCATTCCTGCACATTGCCCGGCACTATACTCTCTGATCCCTTGTTAGAGTCCCATAGGAAGTCCCTCCTCACCTCTCCTCCTGCTGTCGCTCGTACTCCTCGCGTCTGCTCGGTCGTTGCAGGGAAAACGCTCGACGATCACTGCAATTAACTTAATTAATTAGCGGAAATAGTTAATTAGAACATAACATAGAAATCATTCAACTAGAAACACTTGGTAATTGGGTGGGCTAACATCACCGCAAGAGATATTGAGAGAATCTAGATGAGAAAAGGTGTTGAAAGAACTGCGAAACACCGATGATGCGCGTCACTAACAAAATTCTAAGCAAGCGTCAGAAAAACATTTTATAAAAGGTAGGAAAATATTCAACTACAAGCAGCGCTGGAAGAATTACACGATCCAGTAATCAAGAGCATTTGACGCATCTCTGAAGCACAAGAGGTGCGCGGGGAATGGGCTACACGGGACGACCCGGAAATAGAGAATCCCCATCCACATTTCGCCAATGTGCCGAAAACAAATGAGCCAAAGTCAACAGCCGCTGCGAATCGAAACGGGCTGTTCTACAACAACCACCAACAAGTAGGGGCAGTGCAAAACAAAGTCACGAAGTGTACCTTTCTAAGAAGTCAGATGGGTCTACATGAAAACAGTGATTCCTACTTCCCACCCTAGGTTTGACAATTAACAAGCGAGGGAATCGAGCACTTGTGTAATTTGATGCGCTATGTGTAAATAACAGACACGGAAAGGTGTTTGTATCATGTTAGCTTCTAATCGAATTGCATTCAAAATCAGGTGATGTTGTTACTTCAACGATGTTGATCAAGTTAGATTAACAACGTTGAAGTAACGGATGGATGCAATTCACTTGGATTATGACGAAGGCATAGCTGAGCGCCGTTTCCCTTGAGGACATTTAAGGTGGCGGTGACCCGTTCACATTCCCGAATTTTCGGAAATTTTGAGCGGTAACCCGTAGTTTTTAAAGAGAAATTATCGAAAATCACTCGAAAAATGGGGTCACCCGTTCATCTGAGGCCATTTTTGATTGCGGTGACCCGTTATTCCAAGTTAAAAAATTCTCAAGGAGCTCCTTCGCTCACGTATGGACGAAGGACTGAAGCACGAACGGACATACTCAAATGATCCGGAGATGAGCATTTTTTCGTTAGTAGAATCATGCTTTTCAGAACAGAAGAGCATGATTGGACTAACAAATAAGTGAAACGCGGATGGTTGATACACTAAGAGTGATGTGGTGTTAAAATCTCGGAAAAGTTGTTGGAAAAGTTGAACGTAGTGTTAATTTTTCAATGGAAAAGTTGTTGGAAAAGTTGCGAGATTTGAATTCCCGCACTTTTCGATATCTCAGTTCTCCGTGACAAACTGACACTAAAATTGGTCGATACACTTGTCATCTCATTATTACTGAATTGATCCATTTTTAAGTCGGTAGGTTCACTGGGAAGTGGAAATTAAGCGAAAACGGAAAAGGCGGGAATTCAAATCTCACAACTTTTCCAACGACTTTTCCATCGAAAAATTAACACTACTTTCAACTTTTCCAACAACTTTTCCGAGATTTTAACACCACATGAGGCACAAATCTGCATGCTATTCCAGGCTTGCTCACAATTGTGGTCAGACCGAGCGGTGTATCAGCATAGATACACGTCTTCGGTCTAACGGAAAGACGAGTCGCGGAGGTCTGATACTCTACGAGTGAGACACGAACCCGCATGCCCAGAATATCCACAAGATCATTTGTTGTTAGCCCGGCCATCATTTATCGGGTCAGATAAATCATGGCGGTCTAACGAACAGCGTAGTCGCCGAGGTCTGATACACGGACAGTGAGGCGCAAACATTACTACCCAAAAAAGGAATCAAGTTCGTGGTCTAATGCGGCTAGTAGAGCGTTACTTATCTGCCCAGATGAGCATCGGCGTACTAGCAGATAGGTGGATCGTGGATGAATTATGTCCTAGGAATGAAACACAACCATGATTGCTCGCATGTGTGGTTAGTAAGGCAGGCGATATCTGGATAGATATACTATGCCGTACTAACGGCGTGGAGTGTTGCGCATCGATTACGTCCTAGGAATGAAGCACAATTGCGATTGGTCACAATGATACACAGATATGTGGTTAGTATCGGCATAGGCTATCAGGATAGATATACTATGCCGTACTAACGAAATGGAGAATCGAGCTGCTTACATTGGAGAATAATAGCACGAAATTCCAATGAGCGCAAATGTTTGTTAGTAGGGCATTCATCATCGGGGTAGATGATCAACGACGTACTAACGAATAGGATAATTGCAGATCGGCTATGTCCTAGAGGTGAAGCGCTTTTGCGAGAGGCCAACAGTGAATGTGGAATGTGCTGACGGAAAAATCAAGTTTTTCTATTTCCAAAATGCTTGGCTAGTAGCGCTTTGCTAATCAGAATAGATTGACAAAGTCGTACTAACAGCAAGTGGAACGGCGGAGGACTGATGCTCTGACTGTGAGGCACGAATACGCATGGTAATCGGAACTATGATCCCAGGCTTGGGCAGATATTCACAATAGATGTGGTTAGTAGGGCAATGTACATCAGGATGGATGGAACATTGTCGTACTAACGCCGGGAGGGAGGGTTGAAGACTGATACATTAAGAGTGAGGCACAAACACGCGTGCTCGTTACATACACAAAATATACAGTCGGAATATGCAAGGACAGCGATAGGTTTGGTTAGTAGACCACAACTCATCAGGATAGATGAGTAACGAACTACTAACGATAGGGCAAAAGGCGGAGGAGTGATACTCAAAGAGTGGAGCACAAACTCACTATTCACATTCATGCCGCTAGTAGGGCGCATTTTATCTATCTCGATAAGCAACGCCGTACTAGCAGAAACGAGGGATGATGATGGCTTCTATCCTAGGGGTGAACCGCAAACTCGCCAGTCTACAACGATCATTTGGTTAGTAGGGCGAAACTTATCAGGAAAGATGAGCAACGGCCTACTAACGGAGAGGTGATTCGCGCACGGCTAATATCCTAGAGCTGAACCCCACATGTGACTGCTCCAATGATTCTCAAAACAAAGCAGGATAAAAAAAAGAGTCGTCCTCTACACACTTTTTATTGCTTTTAGGTTCCAGACTCTCAATATTGAATGATTTTTTCGGTTACTAGGCGGTAATCATCGTGTTAGCTGATCGGCTACCTAGTAACGGATTGCGGAATCACGCATTGATCAAGTACTAGGAGCGAACCACGAACACGTCAGTTGCAATGCCTCTAAAAATGAGGAGAAATGGCATCGAAAAGAGTTCCTGCCCCCTCTATGAATGGAAATTCTCCATTCAGGTTCCTAGCTCATCATATTAGGTGACTTGTTCGGCTACTAGGCGAAGATGATCAAAAGCAAGATCATCCGCGACCTAGTAACGATTTGGAAATTTGCGAAGGGTTGATATCAAATGCGCGAACCACAAATGTGTCAGTGCGAAATCAGAAAGTTTCGTTAGTAGGACAACATTCATCGGGATAGATGAATTCAGTCTCATTAACGAATAGACGAATGGCGATGGACTGATACTTGAGGTGTGGTGTACAAATGTCGTTAGTGGGGCGTAGCATATCAGATAAGATATGCGGAGACCTACTAACGAATAGCCGGAGTCTTGTTTGACTTATGCACAGGGTATGAACCACAAACGCACCGGCGGTAAAAATCAAACAACGCGCATAGATGTTGTTAGCAGGACCACGGTTATCTGGATAGATAAACGTCGTCGTGCTAACGAATTGGAGAGTTGCGTTTGGCAAATGACCTGAGTATGAATCACAAACGCACATGTGTCAAAGATCACAAAACGCGAGCCGATCTCGTTAGTAGGGCAAAGCTTATCGGGATAGATAAACTTGACCGTACTAACGGATAGAGGCTTCGCGACTGGCTAGGTACAACGGATGAAGCGCTAATGCAACAACATTCATCATCGAAATAACGGAGGGAAATCGCGGGTTGCTTGAAGACATGCCCAAGGAACACACACGAATGCTGTTAGCAGGACCACGGTTATCGGGCTAGATAAACGGGGTCGTACTAACGTAGAGAGGGCTCGCGGACCGATTATGATCTAGGGGTGAAACACTAACATGATCAGGAGCACACACATCAAAAAGGCGCATAGTGCGATCAATAAGAAGTAGGCAACAAAGATAAGCAAAATACGCCGCAGTTACCAGTTAGGAGTAGCGGAAGAGTCGAGTACAGGAAGGAAAACACTGCCGCGCAGGTTTAGAAAGATAGCGGAACGAGCGAGATCAAGGTTTCTCTATATTCCGCACGCTGTTTCAACGGTTAGCGCGAGCAAAGGTCAAGTAAACACGCGAAAACAGTGCTCCAAACGCGAAAAGAACAAGGAGAAAGGCGCGCGAAATCGGGTCTCCTCCCTAGCAAGAAAAACAGCTGCCAGTCCACTTTGAGCGCGGGGGAATCGGGTGGGCGAGAGAGTGTGCTGATTGGAGAGAGCGCAGAGAGGGAGAGAGGGGACAGGGACGCGACTCGGTCGGTAGATCAAGCCTGGGTCTTCCTTCAATCAGTGCTCTGCCAAGCCAGCGCGCTAACACGTGTTTGCAAGCTAGCTTTGGATGAAAATAGGCACAAGGAGGAAGCGAAACAAGGGGAAATCAACCGAGAATAAGCCCCGAGGGCGAGGGACTTGATTTAGAGGTCGCGCGGCGCAAAACGAAACGGTTCAGCGGGCGAAATGGAGCGCTATGAGGGTTATTGAGCTCCCACAACAAAGGATACTCGGAAATGAGGCGGAAGCAGCGCGATAGATATCTCTTTTTTGCTCTATTGCTGCTCTATTCTATTCTCATCCCCTCGCTAGCCTTGCTTTAGCCTAACTGCGGGGGGCCGATCCATTGAACCCCACTATTCACGCGGCGAATTCATTGGTTTCCAATTTGTCACACAATCAAGGCCCGTAGTGATCGCAGTCGCGTACTAAATCAGACAGTGGCCATGAACAGAAAGGATGGACGGTTCAAAAGAGGAATGATCACGAACAATACACGGAAAAGCGCCAAATAAAGGTAGAAAAGTAGAAACAAAGAAGTTTTCGAAAAATGCAGCGAATGCCAGTCGATATTATTCAGTTACCGTATTTATGAATACAGTATAAAATACTTCATTGATAAGTGATTTTTTTAAAAATTCTATTTTCTTTTTTTTTAGTGTTTTTGTTCCTTTAATGTACGTCATTATGAGAAAAACTTGGGTTAAAACGCAGTAAAAGTCATTCCATCTCACAGTAAAGATTAGACTACAGCTTCCCACCCTACTCTAACCCGCAACTTCCACCACCCCCGCCATCCAAATCTCCTCCCCACTGCATACTATAACAGCTCTCCTTACCAATTCAGTACGGCACTCTCTCAATTTCCTATGCTCTCTCGTCTTCCACATTCCGCCCTCTAGCCAGTGCTCATTGTGATTCCTCAGGGATTGTGCTGCAGCAGCGAGTAAATAAAGAAGCCCACTATCAAAAGCCTCTCTCCTTTTTGCACAGTCTCTCGATGGTCAGGAAACTGAAAGAGTACTTGGATTGAGGGAAAATACCTGAATCAGTCAACAAAAGCGCTTCACAACAAAGGACTGACTGCAGTACAGAGTTGGTTCACAACAATACTATTCGATAACTTGAAGTGAAGGATTACCCCGGAAGAATGGAATCATCGAACTATTTCCATTCCGCATGCTCTAGCCGGTTAGACAGAACAAGAGATCATGCAAATAAGAGAGAGTCAGAGTGCATTGGACCAGTTCCAATCGCCTTTTCCTGGAGAAACTGACACCCGAATGCGAAATGCGGAGAACAATGTTCAGAGTGATGAGATCACGCCAAAAATGGGCTATTGACCAATTTACAAGCAATTCGTCATCCTTACTCAACTCCACCTATCACTGGAGCATTTCCAGTAGGAGTATTATTCACGCTTTCTTCATTTCACACACTATCTCGCCGGTCAGAGAGGCGAGATAGTGTGTGAAATCGAGAGAGTGGGAAGACGATCTCTGGTTTCTCGTGACCAGTAGGTGGGCTACTCCCCACCTACTGGTCAGGGTACTGGTTGCCTACTGGTTGAGATACGGGTTGCCTACTGGTTGAGCGCTGACCAGTAGGCAACCAGTACCCTGACCAGTAGGTGCCTACTGGTTGCCTACTGGTCAGCGCTCAACCACTAGGTAACCAGTACCTCAACCAGTAGGCAACCAGTAGATTTGACCAGTAGGTGGCCAGTTGCCCACCTACTGGTCACGAGAAACCAGAGATTCTCCCAATTGGTTACTCCATTCAATCGGATGAATCACGGGTGTCGTATTTCACTACGGCAAACAGTGATTCAATTAGGCGCACAGGATGGTCAGTGGATCTGAGAACCACCTGGGAAGTGAAATCGAGAATCATAAGAAGATCAAAACGGTTAGGTTTCAGAGCAAATTCGTAAGCTTAATCAAAACATATTGAATCAATTTGTGCGACTTATTCATTGAGTTAGCAGAATAGTGAAACCGACGATGGAAAAATTCAACTGCACTACATCGAAAAGTCTAGAACGAAGTGCGAATTGAGGGGAACAGTAAAACCGAGAACAGTCTAGTTCGAGAGAATAGAGAACGCAGTGAGAATAACTCAAACCAGGAACATACTCGACTCACTCTCACTGGTCTCATAACTTGCTGAACAAGGGGAGAACCCTTAGTCCCTACTCAAACCCGGTTGCCCACTCATCTCTTTCTCGCTCAAGGATGGGCTTGTTAGGGGTAGAGTTCGGAAAGCGAGAGCTGGACTCTTCCTTTCACACACTTTCTCGCCTGTCAGAGAGGCGAGAGTTAGTGTAGAACGAGGAGACCCTACTCTAGCTTTGCGTACTCAAGTTAGGAGCTGCTCTCCTCAATTTGCATGATCTCTCACCTGATAGACAGGCGAGATAGCGTGCGAAACGGAGAGAGTCGAAGAGAATTGCTTGTATTTACTACTACTCGAGCAAGACTGGATGGGCTAACTTGCCTCCTTATTATCTACCGGAATATGAGACTTGCATCTAATTGATGGGAGCTAATCATAAATGGCAGACGTGAAAGGGAGAGGGGAAGAAGGGATGTGAGTCAATCTGCGATTACATTTCTACTCACAATAAAGACAGTCATAAAAGAGTAGAGTTCGAAATACGGGTAATCGTCTCTTCATTTCACACACTCTCTCACCGGTCAGAGTGACGAGAGAGTGTGTAAAATGAAGAGACGATTACCCGAATTACGAACAGGATTCGATATCAAACAGTAGATTTTGATAGTGTTTTTCAACATCAAAACAATAAAAACAAATGTATTTTTGAAAATCACTTACCCATACTCCTCCACGCCCAGATCGGCCATGCTCCTGCTCGCTCTTCTGCTCAGTTGCTCACTCCCGTGAGAATGACGAGGAGAGCGGTCGAGCGTTTGGGTGGTTCTGGAATGAGAAGATCTAGGCTTCAAAATCTGTTTCTTGAAAACGATTTGCTGTCCAAACATGCTACAAAGACAATTATGTTTCACCGCCACCACTTCATTTTCAGAATCATAGCATGGTCAATATTAAGGGTCCAAGGAATATAAAAACGAAAAACTCTCCGACGCAGTCTTTTTTGAACTTCTTTGTTCTCACTAAGGTCATGATGAATACGTAATCTAACCTGTCCGGGACAGTCAACTGCCGGCTCGCCCGTCTGTCATAACTGCCGTAGTCGTTACCGACCGACTCCTCAAGAATGTCGTCGACTGAGTGGTGTCTGGAATAAGTTAATTAGCTTAATTACTTATTCGGAAGGAAGTTCTTACAACACTTATCAACGATTGACTGTTCTATTGATCACGAATCCCAACTTTCGTGTATGTTTCAGACATTCTTATTCAATTTTACTTTTGTACAAGTTACGATTCTGCGTTGATCTCCTGCGTTAAATATCAAATTCTTAGAGTTGCATTCTATTTGTTGAAAATCGTCAATACCTTTTGTGATTCTTCCTCTTCTTCGAGCTTCCAGTCGAGATTTTGCCGAATTTTGCCTTTAGCTTCTCGACGATACCCGGACCGTACTCGAGATCTGTAAAATAGTTTCATTTCGAAATTAGGCTCCGCCCATTTTCATTTTTCCCTCATCAACTTGATTATGTCCTTACCTCCACCTCCAAAGATGGACAACAGTGATCGGCCCTTCCGCGGGGGTCGCGGAGGCGCACGCGGCAGCAGCGGCGGCAGGTGCCGCTCGGGCGCGGGCGGCACGCCGCGTCGCTTCGGCGATGGCGACGTCAGGATACGCGCTAGCCGAGAGGCAGGCGGCACGCGTGGTGGCGCGGGCGGACGCCGCGCCATCGCGTGAAGACGCTCCGCGTCTCGCCGCATGCTGGCGCGCTCGTCCGCGAGCGCTCTTCGCTCCTCTTCGAGCAGCCTTCTCTCCTCCCTCAGATGCCATAGCTGTCTCTCTCCATCCTCCTCCTCGTCCTTCTTCCTCCTCTCACTCTGCGTCCGAACTATCCGTCTCTTCAGGCTGCTATCCGCCTTGGCCGGCAGCATCATCGATGGTTGACGCCGCAGAGGTGGCGTCATCGGCGGGCCAATCAGGCGCCCCGAGGGCGCCTCGTGGCGCCCGGCGTGCGCCCACGCACCCGAACCGCGCCAGTCTGCTCGGGCTTGTCGATGCTGTATGCCCTCGCTATCGTCCCAACAGTCGCCGGCACCATAGTAGGCTGACGCCGTTCGGGCGCCGTGCTGGCGCAGCACCGGTGCTGCGTAGTAGTCGTCGGACGAGGAGGCGACGCTGCCGTCGTCCCAGGCGTACAGCGGTCGGTTGTTGTAGCAGCCGCCATACTGCATAAGTCGTCGCTAAACAGCGCAAGTTTGGAGGTCGGAATCAGATCGAAGGCGGAACGGATAATCATTCAATCGATATCGGAACAGATAACAAGCTCGCGAGATAGGACAGGCTGCATCAATGCATGTCATCTACAGCCAAATCGTTGCTAAACACCGTAAGTTCATCAGTCGATATCGGAACGGATAAAAACGCTCAAGTGGCAGAGGAAAAGTGAGGGATTCAGACAGGCTGAGGCGGATCAATGCATGTCATCTACATACCATAGATCTTTGTAATACAACAAAATCGTTGCTAAAGACCGTAAGTTCATCAATCGATATCGGAACGGATAAAAACGCTCAAGTGGCAAGGGAAAAGTGAGGGATTCAGACAGGCTGAGGTGGATCAATGCATGTCATCTATCTAACAATCAAACAGTGGAGATGAGAGAGACGGGGAGAGGGGATATGCACCTAGTGGAATGGGATCTTGTTGCATTCGAATTCGGCACGGGATCAATCGAATTGGACTGTAGTTGGCTGAACTATGAACTGTATTCGAGGATGAGGATTCATGATCATCTGTCATTGTCAGAGAGCATCCATAAAGAGAGGGGAGAGGGGAGATGCACCTAGTGGAATTCGAAAGGATCTCATTGCATTGAAACACGGATCAAGCGTATTGGCCTATACCCTATGTATCTTGAACTAAGAACTATATTCAGGATGAGAACACAGGTGAATCCGCCATCATTGCAGAGCATCCTTAAGGAGACGGGAGAGGGAGAGAGGAGATGCACCTAGTGGAATGGGATCTCGTTGCATTCGAAGACACGGATCGAGCGGATTGGACTGTAGTTGGCTGAACTATGAACTGTATTCGAGAGTGAGAAAGGCAAGCCTAGTCAAGGAATCTATTTCGGGCCTTTCAGATCTTCCAAAGAATAGTTGGAGAAGGAATGAGATGCGAATGAGGCATAATAATGACTCGAAAGGTCACGGACAGAGGTAATGAAGGCCCTGTATTTGTACCCACGAACGCACAAAAACCCCCCGAGAGCGACAAGTCAGGGGTCGTATGTTGAGCAATAACTAGCAATTCTCTACGCCCCGTGCCCTACGATAAGCAGCAATAACTTCAATGACAAGCGATAACTTAGGGGGTCGTAACCTCTCCCTGAAACAAAGAACTGCCAATCCTCTTTGCCCGTCTTTCCATGCCGCCTCTCGTCTCTCTCCATGCCCTCAGGCATCTCAATGACAAACGTCTGTGTACCGTTCGGATTCCGTGAAGAGTCCGCGAGAGGATCAGACAACAAAAGTTGAGAGGGGGAGGAGGAGACAAAAAGGCCTAGACAAAGAGGATCTACTCGAACTGGATAGGTTGATCTGAGGGCTCCAAGGTAAAGTTATTAGTAAGAACATCAATGGTGTAAGATCCGAAATCGAGAGAGGGAGGGGGAGAAGGGAGAGACAAAAAAGGTCTCTCTCGGTAGACAAAGGACGTATCCGATCAACTCTACTGGAAGTGAAGGAGTAAACTGAATGGATGAAGTTAAACCGTTGTCCTAGCTGATTACTGCTACCCTCTTCTGAGACATCAGATGAAAATAAATAAGAAGCAACAAAAATATTGACAGATGAAGCAAGAGCGCAACCGACTGGATCTAAGGTTCAGGTGAAGTCATAATCTATGCGATTAGCTAAATCATGATTGACTAAATTCAATAAAAATTCATTGAGAAACATCTGAAATAATCGGAAACTTCAGCTCAGGTGATCTAAAGCTCTCAGGTGAAACACATTCCACGCTATTCGCGCAGGTTGAGTAATAACTGGTATGCAACGAATGTCGTTAGTCGTTAGGGATCATTAGCGGCGGCAAGGATACAATCGAACAGCTCTGTACTCTCTCCATTCCGCGTGCTCTCTCGCTTTCACTAATCCAACAAAGCATAGCCTACTGCTACTGTTCACTAAAGCTGCTGCTACTGTTTACTGGTTAGAGAAGTGAGATAGCGTGTGAAATGCAGAAAATTCGAATTTCGAACTCTAGTCGTTAGGGATCATTAGCGGCGGCAAGGATACAATCTGACTCTCTTCATTCCGCACACTCTCTCGCGTTCACTGATCTGCATTCTAGTGAAGTATGGCCTACTACTACTACTGCTGAGCGTGGTAAGGATTCATCAAACTGCTGTGGGCAAGGATACATTCGAACTACTTGTCAAACAGTATCCTTCTATCAATTTCGGCTGCGGTATGCTGGCCTATCGACAACTGTCTTTATTTCTACTGCTACGGTTCGCGAAGAAAGGTTGAGCTCACTGCAGTAAAACCCGGAAAACAGCTTAGACATCAGGTTTTGGTTATCACCCACCATAAAGCTACGCGAGGAGTGAACTTACAGCGGTAATTTCGCTGGAGAAAGGTAAAGGAGGAGAGTTACTCATGCGAATCCTCTGACAATTATCATAAAGGTTGCAGGTTAGGTCTTTTTTGCTACTTTTTGTACAAGAACACCGAGCAAACCGGGTTACTCTTGTCTTGAGGGCAGGAGGTTAGGAAAGAAAGTCGAGAGGGTGTGGCTGGCAAAGAGCGTGAATAGGGAACCAATTGATCTACCGCTAAATGGCACTCTCTCCATTTCGCATACTCTCTCGCTCAGACAGATCGATGAGAGAGCATGCAAATTTGAGAGGAGCAGAGACTACTCAATTCAATGATGCCACTAAAATCGACGAACCGGCGATTACCGCAAGAAATGGTTCCCGCGACGAAAGAAACGATCAATAGAGCGGCTACCGTAACCCCGGCAGATAAAATCGCGGCAAAACACAGGGGAGAAGCTGAAAAGGGAGGAGATCAAAGGAACCGCCGTTCTCTGCGGGTTCCTTTCGCATCCATCCCTTGTTTCGATTCTACTTTCACCCTCATCCATGCTCTATCGCTGGTGAGAGCAGAGATAGAACAAGCAAATTGAAGAGAATGGTCCACTTTCTCCTTATTCATTGCTCTCTAGTTGTTCAGAAATGCGATAGACCGCGTAAAATGAGGAGAATAGGCCATTTTCTTGCTCAATCTTCCTCCCTTGTTTCCCACACCCCGATTTGAACGAGCGAGACAGTTTTTGCGAGAGCGGCGCTTCTCCATTAGAGGAAAGGTGCTAATTGAGATGGATCGCGACCCTTTCTCTTTTCGGGATTGTGAACACCCTCATAAATAAGCATTGTCTCTCTCTTGAAACCATGAGAAAAGTAAGGAGAAGCTCCTTTCCGGTGACGATTTATCATCATGAACAGGCCTATTCGCATGTGAAATATGCGCAAAACTAGTCATGTCTACACCAATCAAGTAAATCATCCTTTGATGCATCATGTAAATTGCCATAGATGTAAGCAGAAGATACGCAGAAACTCCGATAGATCCGGTCGTTTCGATTTCGCGTGAAATGGGGCAACTCGCATGTAAAACTCTACTCAACTCCGTGCAATTAAGTAATTCCTAGGTAGGGAGACCCGGAATGAACTACCAGTAGCTCGCACTTCAAACTTCTCAGTATGAAGTGCTAACGTGATGAATGTGAGGCAAAAAAGTTCACAAGTACTCACACATTCCTAAAAGCATCTGTCTCTGTGTACCCTTCCTCTCCATTGTTTCTAATCCGTCGACTAGTATCCGGTCTCGCCTCTCGAATTAATGTGATCTACCAACGTTGTCTCGTCGTCGGGACTCTCCTCGATGAATGTGTTCTCTCATCTCTCTTACCGCCTACCGCTCTCCTCGATTAATGCACTCTCTCGTTTCTCTAGCTGTCTTCCGTTCTCTCCGATTAACACACTCTCTCGCCCTCCCACTTCTCAAGGTGGTATCTAGATTTCCGGAAGACGGCGCGCTTTGTCACAGAGATTCCCACTTGACTTACGCGGCGCGCGCGAAATCGGATCAGTTACAGTGTGAATAGGTAGATACTGGTCTAACTCTCTCGATTTTACGCACTCTCTCGCTCTGTCTGGCATTAACATTGGACAGGATAGTGTGAATACTGGCTCGGAATCTCGAGTGCCAGTCGAGATTCCTTGCCATGAGAATATGGAGTACAATACAGGGCTTACAACAAGAAAATTACATTAAAAATGATGATTTTCATAAATATGAATTTAAAAATAAATATAAAAACATACCAGATCCACTGGAAGCAGCTCGCTCCTCGGCCTCGATTTCGGCTGCGGATTTTCTGTAAGATCTGATTTAAAATGTAATTAAAAATTAACTAAATTAATTAATTAAATTATGATTACCTATTCTCCCTGACAATTTCCTCCATCAAAATCTCGACCGTCTCTCGGCGAGCGGCCATCTCTTTGCGACGGGTCTGAAAATGGGCATTTTCGACAAAGTATTCGATTTTCGAAGTGCTCGATATTGGCTACGTTTCAGGAGTTTCCTAAATTCCTCGGGCGGAGAATCAATTGTTTGCACATCACGCTTGTCACGAGAGAATCGAGCTGTCCATGGGGATGGAGCGAAAATCATGAAATGAGTTAGCATTCGTTTTAGACACCTCTAGGCATGTCCTAACATCCCCCAAAGCCCCATAGTGCTGGGATCATTTTGGGGCTCCATGCACCGGGTCGCTTCCATGGATCTCCAACTTTGATCGCGATTATCTCTCTTCTGGTACATTTTTGAGAAAAAATGTTCTAAGTATGACCCCCGCTCTTTTTCCGAGCTCTTTCGATCTGAACAAACTAGACGTCAAAATATTGGCTCGTAACAGTGCTACATTCAAGGAGGCATAACTCAAAAATTTAGGATACGGAGGTGCTCTGCTTTCTCTGGATGATAGTGTATTTCGTGCTCTTTCGAATGAATACCTAACGAAAAATATACGTTGGTGGAGACGTTATGTTTTCTCTCTCGAAAGAACCGTGATCATTTGAACTTATCTTACACCGCACCGCGCACTCCATAGCGCGCGGAATGGAATGAAACATAGATGAATGGCACGAGCGAGGGCAATAGACAATGGAGAGAATGATAAGTTTCATTCCATTCCGCGCGTTATGTAGTGCGCAGTGCGTTGTAAAATAAGTTCAAATGATCACGATTCTTTCGAGGGGGAAAACATAACGTCTCCACCAACGTATATTTTTCGTTAGGAATTCATTCGAAAGAGCACGAAAAACACTATCACCCAGAGAAAGCAGAGCACCTCCTTATCCTAAATTTTCGAGTTTTGCCTCCTTGAATGTAGCACTGTTACGAGGTAATATTTTGACTTCTAGTTTGTTCAGATCGAAAGAGCTCGAAAAAAGAGCGGGGGTCATACTTAGAACATTTTTTCTCAAAAATGTACCAGAAGAGAGATAATCGCGATCAAAGTTGGAGATCCATGGAAGCGACCCGGTGCATGGAGCCCCAAAATGATCCCAGCACTATGGGGCTTTGGGGGATGTTAGGACATGCCTAGAGGTGTCTAAAACTAATGCTAACTCAGTTCATGATTTTCGCTTCCTTCCCAAGAATTGCCATTCTAGCTCGATTCTCTCGTGACAAGCGTGACATACTCGATGAAAACAACAAAACTTTCCAATAGTGAACAAATTCGTTCAGAGCTGTCGTATTGTTCAAGGTCAGAATCAGGATCAGAACTCACGCTATCAGTCCTCCTCAACTTCACGGTCGTCCTTTTCACCACTCTCGTTGAGCTCTCACCATCATAACTAACTTTAGAACTTTTCACAATGACTTTGCCTTGCGAAAATACAATCGGTGGATCGTTTAGTAGATAATTCCGACCGACACTCACACTATCCGTCCTCCTCAACTTCACCGTCGTGCCTTCAACTACCATCGTGTGCGGTTGTGGCTGTGGTTGGTTGCTGGAAGAGACATTGATTTTGATAGATCACACTTCAATCAGGTTTGACCAAATGTGAGCTTTTCAGACTGAACTAGCGAGAGCGATTCAGCTTGGTTCTGCGAAAATCAGCCACAAAGTCGGAAAGTTTCCTCACCTTTTACTGTGTGAGGATTCGGCAAGGGAGAAGGCGGATTTGGAGCGGGAAGAGGAGATGATGCCTGCAAAAAATATCATTGAAACACTTCATAATTTCTCAGAGGCCTAGAAAACTGAGAGAAAAAACGTTTTCTCCATAGAAAAAGTACAGCACGAGTGGCCGAGAAGTGATTTTTGTACTGCCAAGTTTGACCAATGTCCGGCAACTCCCGGAATTGCAAAGAAAGACTACAGACAGATTTCTACAGGTTCTATTTCGACAACATCAAGATTGCAAGAAAAAAGATGGAAAATGAGCACTTCGGTCGAGAATATCTAAGCTTTCTCTCCTTGCGAACCAGACTAAATCGTAAATTAACACTACGTAAATGGGGATGGGACGGGATGAATAGTACACTCAATAGGGTCAATCTTCCCCACTGCTCTCCGAGTTGAACCGACCCTAATATGGATCTCAATCGTTTCCCCGTGCAGATTTCTCGAGATTTCTCTAGATTTCCCGAGGCAGATTGCTAGAGAGCACGGGAAAGTGAGAGAGCGCAGACGGGCAGAGAAACGAGAGAGCACCTATCACTTTCTAACTGACTCTGCTCGACCTTGGGGCAAGTTTCAAGTTGATAATAGGGGCGGAAAACGGGAAAGGCCGGTTACGGAAATGGCAATGCGGCAGTGAGAAAGCGATATGGGCGGTAAAGGGCAAGGTGATGGCGATGCTTGGACGGTTTCGCGAAATAGAAAGTGGAGGCAGCTTGACGAATTTTGAACTTGAGCTTGCACTTTTCGAAAATTCGATTACATCACGGTTAGAGGCGGCAAGGTGATTACGATGTAGTGAGTGCTTCTCTTCTCAGAACTGGCCGAGCAGCAAATTTGCAAAATTCGATAATTCAACAAGAGGAATTGGCAGAGAGCGATATGGGCGGTAAAAGGCGGCAAGGCGATCGCAGCTTGGGCATGGCTTCAGTTTCATCGAGAGAAAGTGGGGGTAGGCTGAGTGGGGGTCAGTAACCTCGCAGCACGGATCGTGGGTCGAGCGAAATAGTTCAATTAGCCCATTAAAACTTCGTTTTACAACATCTTTTCAAAGAAGACTGTGATCAGATAGCACTTAGGAAACCAAAAAATGCTAATATGAAATGACCTCACCCAGGGTTTTGTTCAATGAGCACTTTCAAGCAATTATCAGATGTTTGGCGTGATGCGAAATGACCTCAAATAGATTTTATGGTGACGTAGTGACAAGAAACGAAGCAAAAGACAGACCAAACCAGCGAAATTCTCACGAGAGACCACGCGCGTTCAAGGAAAGAGGTCGAAATGGTGAGCTATTGCAATGGGAGTCAATTTTCATAGTCGATACGTCTTTATCCAAAGCGCGGATGTCGGGTAATGGATCATTCCGCAAGTTACCCGACATTCTCCTCCCTCTCATTCCTCATTCGCGGGTACCCGAGATGTCGGGTAATGTCACATTTCGCACTCTACTAGGCTCACGCTTCGCAAGCTATCTCAACATCACAGCTTGTAGTTACCAAAGAAGGACAAGCAGTGTTGAACTGCATGACGGAAACTGAAGATTCAGTGAGAGGGAGAGCATGCACAAGAACGCAGGCGGGTTCGCAAGTTCAAAAGAAAGTTCAGATCGTACTTCAGGCTAAACACTTTAGAACAACGAGATGAGAGACAGCAAGAAGTAAGCTCGAAGCACAGGCGAGTTCAGAATAACATGGCTCGATCGGACGGTGGAGAGATGAGGTATTCCCTCTATCGGAGAAGAATGGGTAGACCCTCCTCGTTTCGCACACTCTCTCATCTTGTTTTGCACAGGAGAGAGTGTGTGAATCGAGGAGAGTATTTCCATCCCTAGGAGAGAGCTCGATTCGAAAGATGAGTTGCGTTGCGCGCTTGGGTGCTACACAAAGGGAAGAAAGGCGAAGAGGGGTCGTGTTTGTCTAGAAGAGAAGACAGTTTTACTAGCTCCCCACTCCGATTCTGGAACCAGGAGAAAACACTTGCTAATGGAACCTTTGTCTTTTCGGCCTCTTCCATGATTCTACATTGCCGTTTGCCTTCAGGGCTCAGAGAAAACAAGGAATAATGCACATGGAACAGTTTTTGTTGCGCTGACATTTGGCTGTTCGAAAAACAAAGGAGTCATGAAACCACTACAGCTGCAGGTTTTTTGCAATTGCTTACCAAATAGACAAAACATATCATGAAAAGTCGATAAGAAAAAAATCTGATAAAGTTTCAATAGATAATGAGAAAATAACTGACCTCCCATTTTGTGTTTCGGAACAAAAAGAAGAAGAATAAGAACAAAGGAGGAAACGAAGAAGGGGAAACTAGGAAACGTTCTCGACACTTTCTCTAGATGCTCTGGGCTAGGAATGACAAGTCAAGAAAAACTCTCCTCATTTCACACACTCTCTCACCGGTCAAAGAGGCGAGAGAGCACGTGAAATGAGGAGAGCGATCTCTTCTCTATGCTCGGGGCTTTATGACGGGATGAGTCAACGGCAAAAATAGACATGATACATCGGGAAATCTTTGGGTTTCCGACGCCGACGGGGGCGCGATTTCGAAATGGTGACCTACCGAACGGGAGCTAAGCTGTAAAATGGTATGTAGGACTTTATTGCAAACATCACAACTTTTTTACATTCTTTGAGTTCCAGAGGTTTAAGAGGCCTTTGTATCTAGAATTTGGCGATAACGACCAAGAGGACAAAACCGATCCATTAGACGGGGCATTATTTTGAATAGAAATGAGAGAGACCGGAACCTAGATACTCGACAGCTCTCAACGGCAGAAGCACAGAAAGAAATGAAAGGTGCAGAGAACCGAAAAAAGTAACCACACTTTGACCCACCTAAATACGCGGAAGCAACAACTCTCGGCCCAACCTTGAGAGAGTCAGGAGAAAAAAAGATGTGAGTGACCGAAAAATGACAGGTGAGAGAAAGCGAGAGAGTATGGGAATTTGAGAGAGTTAGAGCATTGCCAGAGCACCAATTGAGTGACCCTTAGAGAGACGGACAGAGTTCAACAGGAGTGGAGAAAAAGAGGTATCATCACCCTCTATTGTTACGCGAGAAAAGTGGAACGAGGCGCACGCGAGTCTTTCATCGTTTTGCACTCTTTGTAAGCTGCAAGAGGTGAGAGACAATGGGAAAGTGAGAGAGTTCGAGCTGTCTCCACGATTTACACGCTCTCTCACCTCTCTGACCTATGAGAAAGTATGCGAAATGAAGAATATTTCGAACTCTAATGCCTAAGGTGCAGGTGACAGACAAGGGGAAAGTGAGAGACAGGCGTGCTCTCCTCGACTCCCACACTATCTCGTAGCAAGAGAACATGCAGAATCGAGAGACGGCGAAAGAAATAAACAGATCGAAAGAGCAAGCATACTGATAAGTGATGGATGCGCGCACCCAAAAAGTTACATTTCGAAAATCAATAAATAAAATGAAGACGAACCAATGCCTCTGTACGGGTGCCGTCGAATGACGCTCGACGTATCGGAAACCTGAATTATTGATTTTTAAATTCAGTAATCGATCGATAATGTACCATAACCGTCTCGCTGACGAGACTCATGCTGCCGCAGAAGGAAGCGGACATGCGCTTCTCTGCATCTTTCTAAAAAAAAAAATTGACTTCAAGGAGGAAAATGAGGACATTTTAGACATCATTTTTGACTCCTCTGTGAGTGAAATGCATCATAATGCAGAAAAAAGCTCTTCCCACCTTGAAAAACGGATTGTTCTTGACAAAGTTCAGTGCCATGAACTCTTCTTCCATTTTCGCTGCAAAGCTCAATTTGAGAATGAGTTTTGAAGTTTGAGCGAACCTTTGAATACCTACAATTGGATAGTCCTAGTTGAGATCGTTTGCTAATCTCTTGTTCGTTGATATTTCTTCTCAATCTCGATCTCAATGATTTCTTCTCTAGAGGTGAGAGAAGAGATTTCTTGAGGCGGTCGCTGCAAATTCGATATGAAATTTATGTTACATACATTCAACAAAAGAACACGAATGAGGGGTGGGAGAATCGGGAAACGGTAAGTACGAATGAATGGTCAGAAACTCGTCAGTTTGCAAAAATTATTAGAGTTGAAATTATTAGAGAAAATTATTAGAGTTGTCTCGAAACTGAAAGGTGTTCAAGAGAAACAGGTGAAGGTCACATTTTATCAGCATAACCAAACTCAGAAGAAGCATGCAAATTTTCATATTACTCCGCAAATGTGTCGAAACGTGGGGGACAAAAGACTTGATCGAGAGAAAAGGAGAGTCGAAGCGTCATCCGCATGAGGATGTACAAGAGTTGTTCATTACGTGAAATCAAATACTATTTAATTTGGTACTAAGGGTACTACTCAGAAGCATGCAAAACGTGTGAATTCCGCAGAATAGTGTCGAAACAAAAGACTCGCGAGAGAAAGTGAATAGAGTCGAAGCGTCATCCGAGGGTGTGCCTTATCTAACACAATCAGTGATTAAGCCTGCTCATGTTATCAACAAAGAGAATGGGGGACTGACTCAGCAGGGGCAAATCACCCCCACCCCGCACCGGCCGGAAGGATTCTACCGATCCTCTTAGTCTGATCAGTTCAGAACGTAGGCAGTGAAGCAATTATGCAAACAAGAAATGAAAAATGAATCCTCTATTGATAATTTCGCCTAGAAGAAAGCACAAATGGTGCTTGACGCTACTCCTTAGCTGTCAACTCTCGCGCCAGACTGAGCTGTCTTTGATTTTTATGATTCCCGGAAGCAGGGTTTTCATCATAAAACCTGTCAGTCAAGTTTCAAGAGATTGTCAGTAGCAACTTATATGAACGGTGTAAAACAAGGTGAAGTATCTAAGAGGACAGCCAATGACGTGACATTTTCACGGACTTGTTACTATGCAAACGATCGCTGATCGATCAAAGCCGGAAAAGTGCGTGGTGCGTGTCTGAGTGGGTGTGAAGGAAATAAAGCTCCACTCATAAATAACTTCCTCTCAATCAATGTGTTAACTGGCAGTTTTCAACGAAATTGCGTCACAATTCATATGTACATAGCAATTCGCCAATAATATAAGCGATCAAAGCCGGAAAAAGTGCGTGTGAGTAGGTGTGAATAGAATCATCTGGAGAGAGCGGCTTCTCACCTACAAAGGCGCTCAAAAGAGGATTGATAAGCCGGAATGGAATTGTTACGATCAGAAGGAGGAAAGAGAACCACACGAGAAGGTGAGATTTTATGGACCAGAATGGATTTGAAAGACACTCCTTGAAATGATATTCGACGAAGAAAACCCTAGTTGCCAACGCTTCCAGAAACCCTATGAAGTAAAGCTAGAAAAGAATCAGAAGAACGAGATCACTAAGTAGGCGTGTTCTTCAATGGTCATTTCCAGTTGAAACTACGCGCAAAACACCGCTAAACCCGGCTAAGACGCCACCAGGAGCGTCCGAATATGTGAACTAATCATCTCTTCAACCATCTCTGGAGATCAGAGAGGCGAGAGAGTCTGTGGAATGAAGAGAGCACATCGACTTAGAAGCGATCGTTAGAATATGAGAACGAAGAATCAGCGAGGCGAGAGAGCGTGTAGAATCGAGAGACTGTTCTCGTGCCGGTGAGAACGGCGCCCAAATCGCCTCGTGCTAAGCTGATTATCACTGATGATAATGAGGAAGGGAGTGAGAAGGGTGGTCAACATCAGCGTCAATAAGCATGATTGTGAAGAAGCGTCAATGCATGTGATGTGGATTGTTGCATGAGTTTCGAGGATCAGGGGCTGCATTCAGAAATAATGACAATACAATGAAAGCAAACTATTTCTGTGGAATAATAAGGAAGGGAGGAGTAGGGTGGTCAAAATCAGCGTCATTAAGCGTGATCCTTGCAAATATGATTTTTAACGGAAATATTCTCGTTGAAACAATCGGCCATCTTAGGAGAAAATATGGACGTAGAACGACTGAAACTCAATTAATCATTTCTGGATGGAGTGAGTTTCTCAATAAAAATGGGTTGAGTTTGATTTGTTCTTCAAATGCGAACAATATGCGAATCGTGTGATAGCCAGTCGATTCAGTTTAAATATACACAAGATATGAACATGAAACGTGCTGGCGATCGAATTCAAGCAAGAGAGTGGTCGAATGCAACGAATTGATGAGTCCTTGAGAGGCGGTGAGAAGAGACACTTGTGCCCACCCTTGATCTACCCAATGAATGAAGAGAGGGCTCTCCTAGTTAGGCATGTGCTCTCGCCCTGTCTGACAAGCTACAGAGCAGTGGACATATATACAATGAGTCATTATTTGCCACTCATGAGTAGCATCTAATGCGGTAGTCTAGAGTAGCAAGATAATATCTTAGTGGCGTATCCGAGACGGGTTTGAGCCAATTATCCGAGATTGTTCTCAACTTCTTGCTCGACAGACCCGCTAGGCACGTTATGCAATCATCAAAAGTCTGGTAGATCATCATAAATGAAAGAGAGAACACGACAATTAGAGAGACGTAGACAACTGTTCGCCGCTAGGCATAGTATGTACTAGCTTCGGATCACCGTCTCTTCATTCTACACACTTTCTCACCTGTTTGAGAGGTGAGAGAGTACGTGAAATAGAGAGACGCAGAGTATGTACAGAGGAGATAATGGGCGAGGCTTTGTTGTGCTTTTTGCGACCTTTTTGCACTATTGGAAGACACGCGCCTGGGATACTGGACACCAGTGGCAGAGAGGGAGGAATATGAGGTCTCTCCGCTATGCAATGTTCTGTTTCAAATGGGGAAGAGTTTTGTAAGAGGCTTCAATTGACATTCGTGTGATAACCGTTCGAGAATCGGCTACATCAACGCAGGCAGTCGAAAAATGAATGGCAATGTGAAATGGTAAGTAAATCCAGGAACTGTGAAACATAGATCCAAACATCGCTGATGCAGTAAGATCACTCCACAATCATAACAGACGCGAATAATAGGATCACGAGAGAGGGCCATTTCACTTCCCGAGAGAGTTTCTCACACGGCGGAACACGGAAGGGAGAGAGATTAGAGAAGAAAGGGATGCCTCTCTCCTGCGATACTCTCTCGATTTCACACGATCTCTTGCCATTTAGAGCAAGATTCATCATCATTCAAGAGGAGAAAGGCAAGGAGAGATCAGAGGGACTTAGGAGAGGGGAGAAAGTGAGGACACGGATCCAATAAGGAGCCATCATCTTGTTGTTGATCTGGAACATGCCCTGAGGGGATGTGGGTCACTCATGCACTGTGGGGGACCATCCGGGTGATGTTGGACTGGGGACATAAACTACTTAATGATCGGTATCATAAACAGGAGAAAACGCAAGAGAGATTTGGTTCTGTGAAGTGAGATGCCCTGAGGGGATGTGGGTCACTCATGCACTGTGGGGGACCATCCGGGTGATGTTGGACTGGGGACATAAACTACTTAATGATCGGTATCATAAACAGGAGAAAACGCAAGAGAGATTTGGTTCTGTGAAGTGAGATGCCCTGAGGGGATGTGGGTCAGGCAATTGGAGCGCCCTGGGGATTCACCAGGACAATGCTGAACTGTTGAACTGGATAATTGGACGGTTGCACGTTCTAAAATAATGTGAGTCACTTTTGCACCCTGGAGGATCCACCTGGGTTCAGGGGAGCGAAGAGCAGCTATATCAAATTAGAGCGGTGGCATGAACAAGAAAAAAACTGAGGAGACAATATGGATTTGGCGAATGAGGTGCTCTACCGAAGTGGGTCAGCAACTCTTTCCCAGAACTTCCTTCTGGAACCACCTGCGAGTTGGTGAACTGCGGGTTGTGAGAGGAGGTAATGTGAAGAACTAGGAAGACACCTGGAGAACCAATTCAGCTCTGCATGAGTGATTTATCGAACCGAAAAAGTAGGTAAAATGAGGAGATTGAAAAGAAGAGAGAAAGAGAAGAAATAAACTACTGAATTCAGTTCCACACAAGTAATTAATCACGCTGTCTGACTGACGCAAGGTGGAATGAATAGAAGGAGGAAGAGCAGAAGATGGACTGCTGAAGGTAAGGCGGTAATTGGTCAAGCCATAAACAACGCTCAAATTTAAGTTCTAGAGATCAGCATTGTAGGGTCATTTTTTGCACTGTGATGGACCATTTGGATATAGATAGTGTTGAAAAAAGAAAGCGACGAACGTAGGATGCTGCTGGTGTTTTCTCTATTGAGAAAGAAGTGAACTACTGAAGGTAAGCCGGTAATTGGTTCATGAACCTTCAAGTTCTCGTGGGTCTCATTATCGACTTACTGACTTCGGGACAACAGTGGAAAACGCAGAAAGAAGAGGCTTCTTCCATTCTGCTCTTTCCCTATCGATGTTTAGACAAGTGAGTAAGGACAATGTGATAACAAGTGCGTTCAAACAGACGAGGAACCCCAAGGACCGAGAAATGAATTGTATACCCGTAGGTCACGAAATTTAATCTATGTGTGAAGCACAAGTTCAAAATGGTGGCCTGACATTAAAAAAGTGAGTACTGAACCGTATGAAGGAAATTCTAGGAAGCCAGTTGATCGGGGGAGAATAGGTTCGCCACGCAATGCAGCCTCCTTTTCCGAACGTTTCTAGATCTCTGTCTCTCCATTTCTTGTGCTCTCTCGCTTTCTCTGACCGCCTAACGGCAATGCGAATTGGATAGACGCCAACAGCCTCGATTCGAACGTTTCTAGATCTTGCTCTCTTCGTTTCCTTTGCTCTCTCGCATCCTCTACTCAGAAAACGTTTCTCAATGATCTCACTCTCCTCGTTTCATGTACTCTCTCACTATCTCTTCCCGTCGATAGACAAAAGGATTACGGAGACAGAAGAGATCCTTAGATACAAGAGATCTCGTGTAAAGATACGGACCATAGAGAGGAGAAGGAACGATCAAGGAGCTCTCAAAGGAGGGAAAGTGAAAGGCGGACGGTCGGATCTAATAATCGAGAAATTATTGCCTCTCTTGGAACCGCCCTTGAAACGGAACCGGGACAGGGATGGTCAGCCTCGTTGATCCGAATGCACTTTGGAGAGTGAGAGAACCGAGAGAGTGTAAGAAATGAGGAGAGTTTGATCTAGGCTTATTGCTCGAAGAATGTTCTGACAGGATAGTCCGTTTCCAAAGCACGTTCGAAGGTTGGGCGGGCGAGATAGTGTGGAGAATGAGGAGGGTCTGAGTCCTGCTCAAAACGGGACTGTGGAAAAGAGGAGAAAGAGGAACCATCTGGAATGCATGAGCGGCACCAAGAATAGTGGAAATAACGGAAATTACGCCCAATCCGGTCAACAGTGTGCGAATGGAATGCGTTTCAGTGGTCTCGTAAATGCAATAAGCTCGAGTTGAGGATGATACCGCATGGACTCGAAAGAAAATAAAGACGTTTCATAAGACCTTTCTCAACAATCGTGCTTGCTAATCTGTGAGCAGGCAGGGTGCTTCTAAAGAGCGAACGGAATGATGAGTTGGGAATGCCCAGTGGAAGAAGGACTCTCTCAGTTTTCCCTGTCCCCTCTACAATCAGAGAAATGCTAAAGATCAGCAAAAAGTACAGAGGGAGAGAGACTCTCTCAGTTTCTGCTGCTCTTTCACCAGTGAAAAAGATCAAGCAAAAATGTGCTAGGAAAAGACCCTCCACGTTTCTCCTGTTTTCTTGACTATCAGAGATACGAAATAGTGTGCAGATAGAAGAGAGTGTGCTCGCTCCCAGTGATGAGCCTGATGCTCTCTTCCTCTCAGTTTCCTCGGCTATCTCGTTTGTCAGAGAAAGCGAGAGATCGGGAGGATAAAAGAGAAGGTGTTCGTTCCCAGTGATGAGCCTAACCAAACACGGGGAACGATTGTCTCTGGAGTCTGGAGAGAAAGGGAGGGAAAGAGCGCCGAACGCTGCATCAGTTTCTGGCTGGTTCAGTTGATTTGTGATGGTTCATAAACGACGTCATGGCAAGCGTGGGTCATAGCTAAGTTAGGGACGAAATGAGCATCAGGTTCACAATCAACAACTGCTTCTACAACGCTTTCACCGCCTTGATAACTGAGTAAAGCTTTAGGATGCGAATTCTCGAAATCCGAAGTGTCGAAAGGGAAAACTCGGGCCCGAATCAATGCGAAGTGTTCCTTTGCGCGGACAGTGGTTCACGGAATGTTGAAGAAGAGAAGGGAATGAGGAGAAAAGAAAGCGATCTCTCCCGTTTGGAACCAAGTGAACTTTGGGAGCCTGGAGAAAGGAAACTTCTGATTCTCTATTCTATCTGAGATCTCAACTATCAGCAAGAACGAGAGAACATGAAGAATGAAGAGAGCTCCATCGTCAGAGAATGCAAGAGTTAGTGTGAAATGGAGAGAGTCCATTTGAACTTTCCGAGCCCTGAGAGCTCCGTTCGTCTCCCCTTTCGCGAAACCAAACAAAGAGAGAAGAAAGAAAGACGCGCGTCCAGCGTGTGAAATGAGCTATGTCAAAGTTCACCGATGACACATCTGAACAGTCTTTCTCCGCTTAGGATCTATCCCAAGAGATTGTTTACGAAGGTGAGAAAACAAGCGCGCTTAGGTCAACAGTTGGAGAATCCTGTTTTGAAAAGCCTGTGAAGTTCTGAATTTTCAAGTGAAAATAACAATGGCAAAGTTCAGAACGACACAGAGAAGGATAGATAGACTCTTTGCTCGAATGGTCTTCTGACTTGCGTGCTGAAATGGATACGTAATGATGACCGTAGAATCATTCAACGCTAGGCGGTATTTCAGATGCGTAACGAAGACGAGTAAGATTAGCTCCCCGGAGTCCTCGGGTATCACTTTATCAGCAGTAGAAGAAAACGATTCAATAGGTGAGTAGAATGAAGATTCGCATTGTTCTGAGACGGATTATCATTATTTATTCGATAGAAAAATAGGATCACTGGCTCAAAATATATTTTAAAATGCTCGAAATCAACCGCACACGTACTTTGTGTAGAAGATATTTCATGTCTTCAGATTTTTCCAATCAATCGAACGAGAGTAGATCGTTCAATCTGGAATAAGTCTAATTGAATGACGAAATTGCCGCATAGAGAAAGAGAGTAAAGTCACAAGCAAATGCCAAGTAAAGAAGGTGAATGATGGTCAGAAGATGGGAGACAGAGAGAAAGAGGAAATGGGGAGCAAAGGGGTAGAAGAGACAAATACTGTCGGTGAACATATGTGTCACAAAGAGGATTCAGATCAATTATGTAAACGTTCATCGGAGAAGGGTAACTGCATTTGGCATGATCAATCGTCTTCTCAGACTCTTGACAGAGCATCGCACAGCATTCCTTTCAGTGGTGATTCTGTGAAAACGAATCTGTCTGCCTTTTCCCAATTATCGTGAATTCTTTTCTCCTGACGCGAAAACTCTGAATGTCTAGTCTAGAGTACGGTAGTCTGACGGCGCTCTCATTGACGGCTCTCTTGGCGGCTCTCTCCTCTCCCCTCGTCCATTTTGCATAGTGAATCTCGTGAGCCCTCGGAATGGCTAGGTAATTCTGGGTTAGGGGGAACATAGCCGTGATGGCGCAAAGTAGTGTTGCGAATCCGAACAAAACCGATCTCCGAACAGGTCAAATGGAGAATGAGTGAAAAATTGTTCGCCTTGTTCGTGTTCGGACGAAAGTTCATTTGTTCGGATTTGTTCGGATTTATGCAAAATCGTTCAGACAAACAACGGAGAGGACTAGATCCTCCCTCTCTCGCACTCGTTGAATGGCTGGATCGAGTTTGATTTTTTCCACGATCCAACCATTCAACGAGTGCGAGAGAGGGAGGAATGGGGGCGAAATTAAGTTCACTCGTCCACTCCGTTGTTTGTCTGAACGATTTTTACATAAATCCGAACAAATCCGAACAAATGAACATTCGTCCGAACAGACAAACAAGATCGAACTCCAATGCAAATGAGACGGCCGATCATTTTGTTCGGAATGTGTTCGGATTGTTCGTTCGTTTTCACAACACTAGCGCAAAGGTAAGTTTCTTCGTTAGGGTTCCATCGGTGGGGGGTTCGACCCCCGGCCATGCACTTTCTCTTGCTGGATTTTGAGAAGTTCTGTAGTGCCTCGCACCATGGTGTACTTTGCTAATTTCCGTTTTCTATCGCTTTGGAATACTGTGATCGAAAGGACAGAGCAAGAGGCCATTTCAAATTGCACACGCAATTGATGAAATTGAATAGAAACGCAATTAGTGAGAAAAAGTATGGGATACAGTAGGAACGTAGATAAAAGAGAGAAAGTCACAAGTAAAGACGATGAATGATGGTCAGAAGAGAGTCCGAGGAAGAAGAAAGAGCAGAGTTTGAAATACGGGTAATCGTCTCTTAATATCGCACATTCTCTTAGGTCAGAGAGGAAAGAGTCATTTCTTGCCAAGCCATCGCTAGTCAGTAGAGGGTTAGAAGAAAGGTAGAAGAGGAATGGGAGACCTTAATGTGCAGCAGATCACTCATAGTCTTCAGATTCTCCAATCAATCGAACGAGAGTAGATCGTTCAATCTGGAAAAAGTCTCATTGAATGACGAAATCGCAATTGACGAAATTGCCACATAGAGAAAGAGAGTATCTAAAGTCACAAGCAAATGTCAAGTAAAGAAGGAGAATGATGGTCAGAAGAGGGCGGGGAAAGAAGGAGAGGGAGCAATGGGGGAAGAAGAGACTAAGACTGTCAGTGAACACATAAGAGTGGCATGGTGCAGATGTCACAGGGACAAAGACCATTGAAAACTTTCGATGTAGCATACTGTCCTAAAGGTGAAAAAAGGTGAGGGGCAGGCGAACATGAGTTCTCGATTCGAATACATAAGAATAGATTGTAAAAATCCCAGGAAGGGTAGATTCAGCCTGTTTCAAATATGTCAATCAAAAAATCGCATTTATCATAACGGTGTTGTTACTTAGAAGAACGAGAGACGAAGGTTCTGAGTCACGCAGATATGTAGTGGAGAAAAAAGGGATGTTGTTGGTGCAACGAATGAACGGGTGAGAGTAACGTGTCGGAACAATGTTCAATTAATAATTTATCTTCGAGTGAAAATGTGGACATTACAATGAATATTTAGGATGATTCCCCGAGTAGGCAGAATCACACAACTACGCTTTGCAATGATGTGCTTCCACTAACTCGTGAACGGGCTAAATGGAAGGGGTAGACGTCATCTTCGAGGAAGGGTTAGACCTCATTGTCGCACAGACGGATCGATATCCACTTCGCTCTTGTTGGAGAAGTTTTCATTCGCTCGTCTCGTTGAGTATCATCTTTTCTGAAGTGAACAGATCAATAACGAAGACGGTCTTCTTTTTACACACTCTCTCACCGGTCAGAGGTGTAAGCATTTCGAACTCTAGGAAAAAAGTTATGGTATTTTTTCAGTTTACTTTGCCATATTTCAAATATTTTGGCAGTTTTCCTCGAAAGGATGTCTATTTGTTTATTTGATTGAAAAACCGGATTACAAGCTCAAAATATACTTAAAAAGGCTCGAAATTCACCGCACACATACCTTGATTTATGACAAATCATTCATTGTTTTCCGGTTATCCAATGAATCGAACGAGAGTAGATCGTTCAATCTGGAATGATTCCAATTTATCGAGGCGTCAAACTATGCGCTTTACGCGAAATAAGGAACGTGAAATGGAGAAAATCAAGCCGATATCGCCACAACCTAATACCATGCTAGGGCGATGAATGATGACCACAAGAGGGTTGGGAGACAGGGAAATGGGGTGTAAAGAGGAAGAAGACACAAAGACTGTCGGTGAGAACATAGGAGAGGAAGGGTGAAGGTGTCATAAAGAGCATACAGAGCAAGCGACCGCCTATTAGGGACGGATTAAGCCCTCGAAAGGGTGGAAGGAAAAAATATAGAACACTGCCGATACAACAAGACTGAGCAAAAAAAGAAAGGAGCAGACGATCAAATTGACTAATTGTTTCGTGGACTTTTTCCATTGAAAAAGTTGCTCTGAAGTGTTGGGGACGTTCTAGTTAGAACAGAATGTAAAAATCCCTCAGAGTGTTCATTCTCTCTATTTTGAAAATTTCAGTCTATACTTTCAGTTCGCTGTAGAGTTCGCAGTACAGGTAGCCGTCTCTTCGTTTAACACGCTCACCCGAACTTGAGAGAGTGTGCGAAATGAAGAGACGATTATCCGTATTATCTTGTCCATTGTAATCTCGTCTGTTGAAAGGGCAACGAATGGAGAAGGCTCTGAGTCACGCAGATAATGGAGAAAGATAAGACAGAGATAGAGGAGATTCGAAAGATGCCAACTGTACCGAGACGATCAATAACTTATAGAAAAAAAAATCAACAACTCGTAGAAAAAATAATTTATGGACGAGCGAAAACTAGGTATTACAATGAATTTCGGACTCTGGTAATTCTATGCTGAGCAACCAAAATGATGCATGGCCTCTATTCCTTTCATCTAGCAGAATATCTTACACTTCTCAAATACGAATCCGCCGATCTGCAATAAACAGCAATCAACTTCCGTGATGGGTTTCATTTTTTTTACATTTTGCATTCGCGGCTCTTGCTGCCGCTTTTTGTCTCTTTTATCGATTCATAGCATTCTGAAATGACATTTATTAGATCGGGTCCTTGAACTCCAATTAAATCGTACCTTGCTCAATAGCAGATTGTCTTCTCATACATAACTATTTCAGTCAATCGAACGAGAGTAGATCGTTCAAACTGGAATGGAACAATTATGTAGCGCCGACTATGCATGTGCGCGAGAGAAGTTAAAATAAATGCAAAAAAAGACATTAGAAACTTCAAAAATGACTAAAAACTAATGTCAGAGATGTCAATGTGACGGGGCCAGTGGTCTGGGAGCGAATGCCGATATAATAACCCTCGTCTCAAGTGTGAGAGAAGGGGCGATATCGGACAGTGGCAGTCGATCACAGAATTCTATAGATCAAGTGAATGGATGAGTGTATGAACGAAACGATCTAGAGATCTGAGTCAGAATCAGAGCATCCGACTGTACAGCGTAGGAGGATAGAGGAAGATGAGATTCAGGGCAGGAGGACAGAGATAGGGGATCTGAGTCGTTGTAAAAAGGGTAGAAATAGCGATGGAGATAGGTGATAAGGAAGGTGAATGGATGTTGAAAGAATAGATGCAGGATGAGTAATGGCAATCGATAAAGTGCGAGTTTGTCGATCTCTCTCAGGTCAACGAGTGGGAAGCAATGGGCGAGTATGTTTCTGAATATGTGTGATCAGAGTTCACGTATCGATTCGTCCATGATCTAAGAGGCTCCATGGCTCATTAGCATACTCTCATCATAGAAGAGAATGCTCTCTTCATCTGACGTGTTCTCTCACCCCTCCGACCGGCGAGAGAGTGTGTGAGATGAGGGGAGCAACCGTTTCATTTGCGATCCCCGATGCAAACCATCTGCTCCATCTGCCTGGGGAGGAGCGTAGGGCCACTCTCTTGGCCAGTCTCATGCTGTGGAAAAAGTCAGGAGAGATTTTCTCCTGGGGTGGAAAAAGTCGCATGGGGAGAAAAAGGAGAAAACCAAAAATTTGAATTGGCGCCTTTTCGATATCTCGCTTCATCGTGGAGCTAGGGACTTGTACGTTTGTTTTTAGGGTTCTGTGACATGAAAAACCATAATCTCCAATTTACAAGCCTCTAGCTGCACGGGAAATTGAGATCTCAAAAAGGCGCGAATTCAAAATTTCGGTTTTCTCCTTTGACTTTTTCCACCCGATTTTTCTCTTTTCTCTTTTCTCCCCCCACTTTTTCCACAGCATTACAGATTCGGGAAGATTCTACAAGGCGTGCAAGAACGAGGACCTCCATGCGAGCCGTAGTGTCATCGATCAGGCAGCACATGCACTAGCAATCGAAATCAATGGGTGGCAAGAGTGGCTAAGAAGCGAGCAGATGGTTCCAGTCAGGATAGGGTGGATGAAACCTGTTCTAGTCCGATTGAGGAATTAAGTGTGAGATTCAAGGATCTCGAATTTGCAAAGCTCTGGTTGTATTGTTTGTGTTTCATCGATAAAGCATCTGCAATGTGCATCTCATTCTCTACCTCTGCTCATTCATTCTCTCATTCTGAACACACTATTTTCTTCTGTTCTGCAGACTGTACATTCTGTTCTACATTTTATTTGTGACATGAAACGTGACAAATGAAACAACGAGTTCAAATCCACCAATTGCATCCTCATTTCCTTACTCCCAATGAGTTTCAATTCCCTTCCTAATCCCCTTGTGTGGCGTCTATAAAAGCCCTCCCATCCTCGCCCGCCCCCATTCTCTACGCAGTGACCATGTTCGATCGGTGGGTTGCCCTTATTTCTCCGTCCCGCCGTCAGATATTGATTCCCTAGCCTACCATACCCTTACCGTGCCCCATTCCAGCCAGAACCCGTACGCTCGCGCGTATCGTGCGCGCGACTCACGCGTCTTTGCTGTGCCTTTCGATGAAATGGTTTGGCAATCGATCGATTTGTGAGCTACAGTAACCCTACCGTATTCCAGACTCTAAACAAGCGTGCGTTCTCTTCCGCGTCTCACTTTGATCTCAACGCGCTGCCCGACGCGTTCGCCGCCCAGGACGAGGTATACGGTAGTTTCTGGATACGGTATCGATCTTCCGTACACGTCAATCGAAGAGACTACAGTAACCCTACCGTATTCCATCTCCAGACGCAGCACAAGCGGCTCTTCTCTCGCCGCTCGCTCTACAACATCCACGCGCTGCCCGACCCATTCGCCGACAACAAGGAGGTACGGTAGTATCTGGAAACGGTATCGATCGATTACGGTACCTGATGGATACTGTAGTTATGGATACGGTAGGTTACGGTATCGATCGATTGCAGACGCAGAACAAGCGCGTCTTCTCGTCGCGCTCGCAGGCGGATCTGCGCGCGCTCCCCGACTTCGTCTACCCCGCACAGGTACGGTAATCGATCGATAACTGACTTACCGTAATCCAAGCCGATCGATAACTGACTTCAATCCAGACGCCGCGTTCGTCGCTGTCGAACACTTCGCTCGCGTCGGACTACTCGAACTACTCACTTCGATCGGTGAGACTGACCCACCGGACTACCGTATTCTGACCTATCGCACCCTCCTTGACCTACCGTACCCCTCATCTATCCTACCGGACTACCGTAACCTACCGTACCCCCACTCTCCAGGCCGAGTCCGACATCGAACGCCGCATCCAAGTGCTCCCACAGCCCTCGGCGGTGAGTTGTCTGATACGGATTACCGTATCCCATCAGATCGACAACTGACTTTATTCTCAGACGATCAACAAGAACGCGTGGACGTCGCAGTCGGCGTGCGACATTCGCGCACTGCCCGACCCCTTCGCCCGAGGTATACTGTAGGGTTACGGTATCGATTGATTCGACGATCGACAACTGACTCTGCCAGGCGGTCGTCGCGGCCCGGCAGCGCCTTCTCGTTCCGTCTCCAGCTACGGCAGCAACTACTCCATCGATTATCAGGTATACCGTAGTCGATAGCTGAAGGATTACGGTAGTCAATCGACAACTGGCTTTTCAGCCCACGCCGCTCGAGACGTTCATGAACGATCGCGAGTGCGACATCGAGCTGGATGATTCGGTAAGGGATCTGAGATCAGAGATCAAAGATCAAAGATCAATCTCAGACGCAGAACAAGCGGGCGCTGACGCGTGAGTCAGTGCTGGACGTGCGCTCGCTGCCCGACCAATTCGACACGGCGCCCCGCCCCCTGCCGCCGCAGCTGCTGTTGCCCGTGCAGCAGCAACAGCAGGTGCAGCTGCACCCCACCACGCCCACCAAGGTACGGTAATCGAGATCAAAGATTAATCCTTCGCTCATGGTGGTATATCTTAACCAGTTATTGGTAGAAGTAACTGTAGCTTGAGTACGGAAGCTGGAGAACAAAGATCAAAGTTCAAAGTTCAAAGATCAAAGATCAACCCACTCAGGCGCTGAACAAGTACGCAATCTCGGCCGAGTCGCAGCACGAGCTGAACAACCTGCCCTGCCCCTTCGAGAACGCCAACCCGTACCTGAGAGTCAGGGTGAGTACGGTAGCGTCGATCGATAAGTGATAGGAAAGTGATATGATAGGTAGTAGGGTTGGCAAAATGAGTCCAACCGAGAGTCCGGACTCAAATGAGTCCCAATGTTCGGACTCACCAGAGTCTCGGACTCTGTAGAGTCCGAACGCTCGGACTCTATAGAGTCCAGACTCTGGAGAGTCCCAAAGTGTTTCAGTTCGTGTCAATGCCGTTTTTTTCTGAGAATTACCTTATGTAGGCATTGTTTTTCAAATCATGGGTCATGAAAATATTTTCGAAGGTTTGTTTGACGTACTCACAATCGGTCAGCGTAATCGTGTGAATTAATGGAGTATAATAGTGCATTCGCGATAGAACCGTACCTCTGAAGGTACAACGCCTCTAGCCACTACGAGATTACCACAGTAACTGATATGCGGTTAATTCTGCTAATGATATGTACCAGTCGTCGTCATTTGCATAAACACATGCCACGAATTTTGAAAAGATTGCACTTGCATCGCTCATTCACGGCGGTGCTATCTATGAGTCGCTGTAGATCGCTTGAACATTGTGCTAAGAGAAAACTTTCAACAGAGACTATGATTCATTTTCCGTGATTAAGCTACCAAGACTATAAAAAATTTACTATTTCGAATAACAGCGAAAAATGAAAACGTATTTCCCTTGTACGTTGACTCAGTGGCTTCATATTTCGAAGGAACATGCGCGTCTTCCATACTAACGTACCCAAACCAGCAGTTCGCCCAAATCCAAAAACAAAGAAAGTTATGGCCGAAAAAATATCATCATTCGATGCAACGTATTGGTCTTGGGCATTCATTTGGTGTTGTGTTTCATTGTCGATACAATGCTTGCGAACAAGTCAATTGGAGGACAGTTGAAACTCAACGCGAAATAAGCGGTAGAATGATGCGGAATGAGAAGGGGAAATGTTAGTAAACCGCCTATGTGAGAAGCAAGAGTCCCATTCCCTCCCTTAAGAGCACCTCCATGGGTTACAGTAGCCCTATTACATTTGCTACCGTAATCCTGACACTCTCCCTGTGTTACCGTGACCTCGAGGTCAGTCCAATGTTACCGTATCCAAAAAGACTCTTTTCCTGGGACTCTCTGATCCTCCACCCCCTAGGTTACAGTACAAAGAGGTTGCACCGGCCATTCAGTATTTTTTTGCAATCGTAACATTGGTAAAAAGTTGGGACTCTACAGAGTCCGACTCATTTCCTCCCTCTAACTCTCGGACTCTTGAGAGTCCGAGAGTGAGAAATCATTTCTCATTCCGACTCATTCGAGTCTCATTGCGCGCGCGCGAATCGGTCGGTTCGGACTCTCAGTGCCAACCCTAATAGGTAGCCGATCGATACGGTAACCGAGTAAATCGATTCCTTGCAGCCGCTCAGTCGCCGCATGCGCGACTTCTCGTGGCAGTCGATGGAGGACCTTCGGTGGGTTACGGTAGGATACTGTAGGGATACGGTAGTTATCGATTACCCTACCGTAACCCTCCCTGATTACAGTAAATGCCCATCGATCGAGGACGTCTCGACGGCGAGATCGTTCACGCAGACGCAGGCCGACCGCTTCCGTCAGAATCGATACTGAGCTGAGAAGTACCGTAACCCGTCCGATGGGTACGGTAGCTCAGGGATTACGGTAGCTCACGGCCCCGCTCCCCCACATTGGCGGGTTTTGTCCGTCGCCGATAAACATTGATATTGAATCGATATGCTTGTGAGATCCAGAGGCCAATGGGTGGTTATGGGTATCATGTTTCTGATTCGATTCGTCTCACTGTTGTCCTGTTGAATGGTTCGTCGTTGGTTCCGTAGGACTCGTCAATTGATAACAAGGCATGCTTATCTTTTGCACAAACACTGCTCACTATCTAGCAGGCTGCCACTTGATAATGGCAAGATAAGGGCAGGCTCGTGGTTGATAACAACGCAGAAGATTGATACGAGCATCATCATGATAACAAGTGGGAGGGGCAAACAGTTGCACGCATTCATTTAGCTATGATCTCTCGCCGGTCAGACAGACGAGAGAGTGTGTGAAAAGATGAGTGCGCGCAACTTTTTTCACACTCTTGATACCAAGTGGGAGGAGCAAGTGGCAGTATGATAACAAGTGGGATATAAAGAGAAGAGTAATTGGTCGAGCAGTAGGAACTTGTGGAGTTCACGGGAAGAGTGCGTTGGGCAATCGCATTTCTAGAATGAGGGAAACACAACCGTTCTTTCGAGGAACTCCACAAGAGACGAGCAGTCTGCTCCCATGTTCTCCTTCCTCTGTGTTACGTCTGTCGTTTTTGTTTTGTGCCTTTACTTTCACAATCCGTTTTCCATTTCCGATTTCTACACAATCTCGGCTATTTCTTCACGAAATCAACGGATGTAGTGAATGGAATTCCGACTTTCAAGCGAGTCGCGACATTATCAGCATCGCCCCGACCAAGCCGGTTAGGTTTGAACTTTCTCTGGTGTGCCGATCCAACTTGGAATCAAGTAAATTCCCAACTTGCCTTCAAGATTGATGGCAAGTTGGAAAAGTACTCGATTCCAAGTTGGACTGGGGGGAGCCTGGATACGGTAGTTCTGCCCTGCTTCCTTCCATCCAAAGATCACTATTGATTGAAGACAGCAGACACTGCCTTTTACCGTAACCGATCCCCGAGCGGCAAGACCGCGTGGGGCCGGTCACATCCAAAAGACGGTCCCGCCGGGATCGTATTCGGTTTTTGTCTCAGTGAAGAAGCTCTACCCTTTGCAGGCGAACAACCTCACGCTACTACTACACTCGAGCAGGTGCAGGGGCCAGACGAACGATGGAAAAGGCGAGATCTAAGAATGAGAAGAAAGGACGACGAGGACTACACACCGAACATGGTAATTTATCCGTGTATTCTGCGTTAATGCGCGTTTCAAGCAAGATTAGAATTTTTTCCACTCACAAAACGAAATGTATCGCAATGTGAATGCAAACAGAAAGAAGTAGAGGCGGTATTAATGCGAAACTGGGTTACAGATAGAAGAAAATAAAGAGATAGTCCTAGTAAGCAACAAGAAGAGGAGGCTTCCTAACGAAACGCGGTTATGTGGGATCATTCTTCATTATTCTTCTCTTGTCAATTCGCCCTTGTTCAGGCTTCGCGGGTCGCTTCCAAACGACAGTGCCACTGCCACGAAGTCAGCTAACAAGGCTCTCGACACTGCACAGAAAGCACGGGACGCTAGTGCCTCGGTCGAGACCGTCGTGAAGGCCGTAGACCGCGCGGCAACGCAGCGAAGTTGTGCGGCGCAAGTGAGAGGAATCTCTCAGAGGATGTCTTCCGTCGCCCCGATAAAGATTGATATTGAATCGATATGCTGTGATCCAGAGAGCAAAGAACAAGAGAGGGTTGTTTCGGGTCGTCGTGTTTGATCGTGTTCACTGTTTCGTCAGTCAGAAATATCAAATCAGGTTTAGACTCGTCATTATCATTGTGCTCTATTGATAACAAGGCATACTTGAACAAACACAGTTCACTCTCAAGCAGGTTGTTACTTGATAAGAGCGGGATAAGGGCATATTCGTGGTTGATAGTAGAGTTCGATATACGGGTCGCCGTCTCTTCATTTTGCACACTCTCTCACCGGTCGGAGAGGCGAGAGAGTGCGCAAAATGAAGAGACGAACACTAGTTGATACCAAGTGGGAGGAGCAAGTGACAGTATGATGATAACGAGAGAAGTGGACGGGAGGGGAAATTGGTAGATCAGTCTTATTCCGTGGTTTCCGGTCACAGAGCTTTGTACTTTTAAACATTCACAAACCGTTTTCCATTTCCGATCTCTACACGATCTCGTCTTCTTTTTCACGAACTCAACGGTTTCAATGAATGGAACTCCGATTGTGAGACGAATTTGCGAAGCCGGTTAGGTTCTTACCTTCTCTCATGGTCGAAATGCTGTACGTCGTCTCTCCATTTCACACACTCTCTCGCCGGTCAGAGACAACAGAGGGGGCGAGAGAGCGTGTGAAATGAAGAGACGGTGGCGTGCAATTCTAATTATTGATTGGTCATAAATTCAGACTGCGACTATCATCGACCGTCATGGAAAGACAAGCACAATGATGCTTGCTCGAGGAGGCATAACAGTTCTTCGACTGGCAACGGGCGAGAAGCTAATCATTGATGGAATCACTTACCATGGATCAGTGCGCGAGACGATGAAGCTAAAAATTGACGTGGTGAGTGGCTTAGTTCATGGTGTTGTCGTGTGATATCATTAGAACTTGCTAGCAATCAACTGCATGAGCTGATCAATATCCGCAAGAAATATCGAGCAGTTAGTCAAGCAAACTATTTCAATTCAGGCCAGGAGGATTCCCTCTGTTCAACGACGAACAGCAAGTCTACTTGTGGGTCCCGTACCAAAATACGTGGATACTGTACAATGGAGTACCTAACGCAATACGTCTCCAATATATTCGTCTAAATGAGATCGAAAAATTGAAGATCAGCTCCGCATTCTACTTCAAAGTTTGATGATAAAGAAAATCACCATGCTTTCATTTGCATACGTTTACTTCATGCTCTGTTGGGAAATATATTGGAAGCAGTATAAACATGCAACATCAGATCTAAAGTAAAAACAATGAAAGAAATTCAGTTATTGTTGTTACGAGCGTTAAAATCAAGCTGCCACTCTCATTTTAAATTTGTTTTCCATCGGGGTATCTCCGCACAGATAAACATGAGTTTGTAATGGAATTTGCACTCATCTTGAATTTTTGCCAGTGGATGGATTCACATGATTTCAACGGTCGAATTTGAGAATTGCGTGACCAACGAGTCCTTTCGAATTCAGACGCTTCCACTTGCTAGAAATAGTTTTCATCCCTTATTCACTCAACCTCATTATTTATCGCTGCGGTATTTCGCTGTCCTCACCCACTTATTTTGCTCTTATTTTACTAATTTAAAAAAAATCATATTTCCGATCCCTACACGATCTCGACTACTTCTACACGAAGACAACGGAAGACAGGGACGCATCAAATTTTGAAAAGGTAATTGGTTCAAAATTTGATTGTTTTCTGTTCAACGGGAAGTGCCTTTCTTCATCTATCACCTCGATCGAAATTATCTGAGGAATATTTAATTGTTTCATTTAGACGCGAACCGATTATCAACTTTATTCGTAAATCTGGTTTGACGACGACGCTCAGTTCATTTCGAAATTGCACGTTTCGTGTGATGGATAGCAGTCGCGAAATGAAAGGGGAGAAGCACTTCTCCTTTGTGATGATCCATTATAGTGAAAAACACTAGTCCAAACGGGATCCGCTCACCAACGTCACGATGAACTAGCTGTAATCACCACGTAGTAAATAATCACAATCATTTTTTTATATCAGAATGCGAATTAGAGAAGACAAACATTGAATGTTCTTGTTAACTATTGTATGATTTCTTCGAATAAAATTATAAACGATTGATCAATTGTCTTGATTGAATGCCAAACGCACGATTCACCCTATTCGTGCGAATATTCCAATTTCATCTGAAAAAGTGATGAGTGTGCATTCTGCTTCTCTCCTGCATCAGCAATTCCGCTTCAACTATGCATTTTTAGTGTGGATACGGTAGATTACTGCAGTCAGTTTCCAGTAGTGCATCTAGAAAGACTCTGCGATGGGATGCGGTCTACACAGAAAATATTCACTCAATGCTTGCCACAGATTGGATTCTCATTAATTCAAGGATTTCAATGTGCGTCGGTTTTGAGAGTGGCGGGACCAACAAGCTTCGAGTCCTTTCAAAATACGACGCTACCATCTTGCTGGGCCTCGAGAACTGATGACATCATTCCATCATTTTACATCTGCATTTGTCTTCTTTCGCTTCCCTACCCTTTGCTAACTTTTAAGTTGTATATTTTTCTTTAATTCTTTTATTTTTCGATCCCTACACGATCTCAACTACTTCTACACGAAGGAAATAGAATTCCTTAAATTTTGCAAAGGTAATTAATTTAAATGTGGACTGTTTTCTGTTCAGTGTCTCGCCTTTTCTATCCTTACAATCGCAAACGCCTGAGGAATAATAAATTATTTTTTCAGTTGCGATAAGATTATTCAATCTATTCATCAATCTGGTTTGACGAAGATTGTCAGCTCACGTGGATATTGCACGTTTTATGCGATGGATAGCAGTCAGGAGATCGCCAAGCCCGAAATGTAAGGGGAGAAGCACTGCTCTTTTGTGACGATCCAGGATAGTGAAGATACTCGCACGAGCGGGATTGGTCGACCATGGTTCCTGGTAGCAGAATCACTATGGAGAACTTGAATGACTACTCAACGATCACAGATGCTCTCGGTAGTGCGCATCAGATAGTTCGATCAAGATAGTCATCGATGTATCAGTGGCTACCACTTGCCCGAACGTCCCATTGTAAAAATTGTTGAGATAAACTTGTTGATAAATCCGTGACAATTTCGCATCCAATCAAGCAAACATCATTACTGAGATCGAAATCCAAACTGGGATAAGAATAACGAAAAGACAAAGTGGGGTGGCTTGGATATAATCATCAGTTTGCTATTGAAGCTTATTGACGAACCGATATTTGTGAATAAGCTTATTACTTTACTCGCCTGCAAAAGAGCCCAAGATGTAAAAAAACCCAAAGAGGAACTGAAGACCTTCAAACAATCTCCTCCATTGGATTCTTCCTGCATTCAACTTCAATCGATCCTTGCCAAGGGGTGAATTCTCTCAAATTCTCGCGGTTTCTGTGTATCGAATTTGAGCGTGGAGTCTCGCAAGCGTCGAGTCCAATCAAAATACGACGCTATCGTCAAGCATTTCATTCTTTCATTTTACCTCTTTGTTTGTCTCATGTTGCTTCCCTGACATTCCATAACTTCGCCATTGCCAATTTTCTTTTTTCCGATCTCTACACGATCTCGACTACTTCTATTCGAAGACTATGGCGAATTCTCACAAGAAAAGGCTTAATCTCCGTCATTCTGGAAGTTAGACAACCAATATCATTAGCTCAGAATGTTACGTCTCTGGATGGTAATTTGGAGGTAATTAATAATTAGTAATTTAAATAGTTAATCGTAATTTGAAAGTTGCTTATCTATAACCCCAAAGTTCACTTTGCAGAAGCATTGGAATAGCGGCAGCGTCATAGAGGATGAGAGGAACAACGACAACTACTCATTGGCCCTGGCCGTCCAGAAGAGTCTTCCCATGCTTGAAGCACACGACATCACTACCATGCATGTGAGATGCTCCAACAAGAGATCGTCTGAGAGCAACGATGAACGTACCTTGAAGCCATGCTACCTATCATTAGTGTTGTATGCATGTATTTCGGGAAACTACGTCAAGGCCAATCTGCCATCCCTCGTTACATTCTCCGTCTGTTCATTGTTGATAAATTGATTTGAATAACTAACCAAATTTTGCTGTAAAATTCATAATTCAATACATTGGTTTCGAAATTGATGGAGGATTAATGTTTGCTGACTAAAGTGAGGTTATGGCATAATTGAAGTCTTGAGAATTTCGGGCTACTGAATTGATTCCTTAGCCTGTTTACGGTATTGACAGATTACTGTAGTTCACAAGAAAATTTATCAGCACTGCAATAGTGTAATTCAATTTCAAACAAAAAATATCACAAACAAAATATGGATTTTGAACTCTGTCTTTTTCCAGTTCAGTAAAATACCAGATCGGCGCAATTTGGACACATACATTCAGGGATGGTTTGTGTGGGGAATGAGTGTGAGGAGGGACGTCACAGTTCAGCCAGACCAGATTATGAGCCATTCAGGGAAGGATCTGCTTTTCTGCTCTCGAATATCGCGTTGACCGCGTCTGGTCGACGTTTCATCTCTGAATGCATTGAATTTGTATCAAATTATCGATTTTCATAAAATAATCGAAATTAGCGTATCAACTTACCATTCTTCTCCTTCGTCCTTCCCTTGTTAACATTGACAACGTCCTGAAAGCAATAGTAAGATATTATTTTGTAACTCTCGAACCTCATCCTTTGGCTGCTTCACATGTTGTTCATTGATGGTGTTGGATCGACTCTGGTGAGTGAATCGAACGAGTGTAGATCGTTCAATCTGGAACAACTACTTCATAATTGTTGTTATTAATGTAAAGAATGACAAAAACGCGAAATTTAACTGTGAAACACATCTGATAACAAACTGATGAGAACGAATGCTGTTAGCTGGAGTTTAGTTCGAGGACTAATTATAACTAAAAAGAAGCGATGGTTAGCGAGCAAAACATGAGTGATCACAGCCCTTTGAGCCTCGTTTACACAACGTCACTCGTGGGCGACTTTTCCCAATGTCACGATGTGCCTACACAACGAGCCACACTACGATTTGAACGAGCATTTTGAGCACCTCTGATGTTGATAATCTATCCCTCAAATTCCAATTTCCTCCCGGAATATAAGTCTGCGGAACTTCGCATAATGTAGGAAACAATGATGAGGGAGAGGATTGGGTGTGGGAAAAGAGTGAGGATAGAGGTTCACACAGAGGAGTAAATTGGCCTGAGAGCGCAGGGGGGAGGGGGCGGTCTATCACACGGAAGAGGAAGAATTCACAATTCGTGAAAACACCATTCAACTTCTCTCAACCAACGGGTCCAGCAAATCGTTGCTTAGTGGGGTTGAGAAACTAGCGCTAGACAACAAGAGACTAGTCACTTCAACATCTCGCTCTCCTCATTCCGCGCTCTGTCTCGAGCTAAAGGCAGATAATTTACGTGTAAAGGTTCACTCCGTTGCCTTTCAAAGTCCGGCCGAGATCGCTATTCGTCGTTTGATCCATATGCCTGACTGCCTGTTGGCGCCAGATTGGGCGAGAATTGAATGCGTAATCTCGGGCACTGGGTTCTGCAACTAACTGCTTTCATTCGACCTGGTGCCCTGGGCGAATCATCTCTATAACACAAAGCAAGATAGTAAGATCTCCGATTAGCTTCGGGCAACTATGAGTCCAGGCATAATCTCAAAATTGGCGGTGTGTTCTCTAATGAGACTACTTTGCTTTCGCCGTAGCCTACTTTCGAAAAAATGTGACGGGTTGCTAATAGCGGTACCCGAACGAGAAAGATAGGAAGTGCGGGTACCAGAGCCACGTTTTCGCCACCCTAGTTGCTATGAGAGCACTCCCAATCCCTTAATTGCCACTTGCTATCACGGGATCCCCTCCCCTTCTCTAATGAAGCTCCCTCCCTCTCATTTCATCTCAACTATCGGTGCTATAGAAACACTCTCTTAGTATTGAAGCTACCTCCCATCTCTCTCATTCCATATCAACTATTGACTATGGATACGCATGCCGCGTTATACGTGATGCTGTAGATACGCCTCGTGAGATGAGATAAACTATTGGGGCTCTCTTACTATTGAAGCTACCTTCCATCTCTCTCATTTCGTCTCAACTATCAGCGATTCGTGATACTATGGATACTATGGATACGCCTCACGAGATGAACTATTCACACTATAGTCTATAGATACACTACGACGGCACCTCCAGTGACGTTCATGATTGTTGTTTCCCTTCAGAGTATGAAGCTACCGCCCATCTCTCATTCCATCTAATATACTGGCAATAGATACATGATTCGCGATACTACGGATACGCTTCATACGCTACGAACTATTGACACTATAGATGCGCTCTAGATACGACTCCTCCTCCAGTGACGTGAAGGATATCTGTTTCTCCTTTGAGTCTCTCTCATTGACGCCATCACGGTTTTTGGTTGTTGCTATAGTCGAGATTTGTAGTCCCGCTTAATCATAGCCTCTGCCCTCGCGTATATCGACTCTCTCGTGGTTCAAACTTCTAAGTTTTGCGTGTGAGCTTGTATTTGTTTCGTTATTCGTAATATCTTCTATCCTTTTCAGCTGTCCATCCTCCTCAAGGATGGGCAACATTCAATACAAGTTCCCTCAGTCGCCCGATTCCGCAACCGTCAAGTCGTGGAAGGACGGACATAATGCGGAGTGCATTGTAAGTTTAGACTTTGTCAGAACAACAGAATCGGGCGCTTGTGCTGTTGAGGAGGTATGGCCAAGCAGAACCGCGCAGAATGAGAAGAGTTAGGGGAAATGAGAGAGGTGAAGAAGGGAAGGGAGAGAAGGAATAGGAGGGAGACCTCCTCAACAGCACAAGCGCCCAGAATCGATTAAAAATGGACATGATCTTGTTCCAACATGAAACTTGCGCATTTTTGCGAGGTACGTTATGCCAGAATACTCGGTAGTTACGGAGTTAACAGAGGAAAAGTCTGTTTTGGATATTTCTGGGTTGACTCATCTCGTACACTACCAGTAAAGACCATGTTGTTGAAACTGACAACTAATTCCCGCCTTGTCAGCCCTTCGAAGAGTTGCTCTACAACGGAGAGAGACTGGATGGTCTGCCTGAGGAAGTCAGAAAGAGGTAATCAATATCAACAACAACAACAACAACAGATTTTTCAGGAGAAAGAAGATCTCCGGCTTCTACGTCGCCTATCACTTGCGCCAGGATCGAGAGATGGAGAAGCTCCTGAAAGACGCTCTGATGCGAGAGCAGTGGGTTCCTTTTAGGCCAGAAGAAAGGCTGTGAATTCCAAAAAGATGATTGCACGTTGAGACTGCTGCGTAAAATATGCTGACGCAAAAATTTCAGATGCGGGCAAACTTTGCTTTGCTTTCGAAAGACTTGTCACGTAAAACTATTTGCAATAAAGAGCTGAAGATTCGAAGAGTATAACTCATTCCGTTTCGATGGTCCTCTCATCATCGAGATTTTACTTTATCATTTTACCATTTTCCCTTCCATTTACTATTTTGGGTTCTCTGCAGGGAAATAGCATAATGCGAGCATAATGCATGGGTTATTTGCGCATTTTTCTCAAATTTGGATCTTTTAATTCAAAATCTGTTCTCATTTCACAGGGCCATCGCTTTCAATGGTCCTCTCATCATCGACACTACCAATCCATTCCGTCGCGTGGAACGAGTCAAGGAACAGACAGAGAAGGCGTGGAAGGACTTCCAGGTTCGGAAAACTTTACAGCTATTTCGCCCACACTACACCGCTCCATCTACGGCACTTCTCTGTTTGTTCTCAAAGTCTATTCTCAAAGAGTGTTCTATCCTTGCCATTCTCATTCTCCGCCTCGTGCGCACTCAGAGTGTTTGTAGCCCGAGCCAAAAATCAGAGAAGTTCCCCATCCACATGTAAGGGGTAGGAATGACAATGGTAGGGAGAGAATTCTTTGTAGGAATAGGGTTGGCCGAGAAACAGGAAAGTACCGCTGCCTGGTTTCTTGGAGCACTAGTCGATTACGAACAACTGGCCAATTAACTATCTAAAAGTATCTCATTTTACTGGTCTACTAGTTTGCTCATGAAAGTGTATGTGCGTGTGCGTGGAAATTAGAGATCGTTTCTTGCGATATCAATCCGCTTTCAAGACGATGTTCAACAATACCTGGGTCGAAAAGTTGCCGAAGGCCGGGCATCCAGCGGAGATGAAGAGGTTAGTACTCGGATTATTTTTATGGATGGATGGTGGATATGCACTCTTCCGGTGAACTCCACAAGTGCCAAATAATTATCTTATTTCAGACTGTTACTTCTGTGGAAACACGTCTCCAAAGTGTATAAGAAGCAGGCAAGGCAAGTGCGAGAGGAGGAGGAGAGACTGGGGATAAGGTAAGTGAGAATTTTTTTTATTTTCTTTTGTTACAAATACATTTCTTTCGTTTATAGTAACCAAAAGCGAAATAAAAATTCGAAGTACATTATAATTGTGAGCGCGACTCGCCCATTTTTAGAAACGCCGAGGGTTCATCTACCAAGATCCAGCAAAAGAAGATAAAGCAGGAGATAAAACAGGTAATATTTAACTTTCGCAAAGTTTGTTTAGTGCAGATCAAAATCATATATCAATGGAGTTTTCTTTCCAGGAAGAAGCCGAACTCCTGCCGAGCTCCTCCACTTCATCTGCTCCAGACGCGACCATCATTGATTAATTGAAAACTTCTTGAATTTCTGAGCTCACAGAGTAGTTAACCAGTGGCATCATTATTGCCCCTTTTTACCAAACCGTGCTGTGAGAATGGGTCAGAAAAACAAGAAGTTCCATTGGTTGAACTCCTTTTTCTCATCATTTCATTCGTCTCCTTTTTCATCACATAGAGATGAAGTGCTCCGAATTCCTGCCAGTAATTATCTCGCCCATCCTCTTTTACTCACCAACAATAAACATTCCTAAAATAAGAGCGCAGTAGAGTATATTCTTCCGCGATTGATTGATTGACTGACCCTCTCGGCACTCCTGAACTTTCCCGGACAGCTCCAAATATTCCCATAAGTCCCCTAACTACTCTCCTCCTTCCTATGATCCCTTTCGTTTCGAAAATTGAAAACTGTGATCAGGTATGATCATCTAGCTTTAACTGTGAAATATTGTCAAGTGCAAAAGTAATGCGGTGAACGGTAGCAGTTGCTTTTCTTTAGCTCCGTCATCTGTCATTTTATCGTATCTCTGATAAATTATTGGGAATATCGAGGAATCAGGGATTCTAGTTTGGGTTTCCGGTAGTTGACTCTGTCTGCAGGTTTCGATTGGCTCTGAGTCCTGAACAATGCATTACAAATACTAAAAGAGATCAATGAGAGACAATTACCCTCTGCAGTAGATCCAGTAGAGGATTCAATAGGAAGAGAGGAAGGACTGGAAGAGACTGTGGGAGGGGCACCGAACATGACTTTACCTTAGAAAAATTATGATACGGGCGATGAAGATTTTAAATCTCACCTCTTGGTTTAATATCATCTCCGGTTGGAAGAGAAGGAAGACTGGGAAGGGATGCACGGGCTGCACCAAACACGACATAAACACCTCGAATGGATAAAAATGAAAATAATGGATAAATAGCAAAAGTAATGCAAAAAAGCTCACCTCTATCTCCCGTTTGAACTACCTTCGCTCCATTTGCATTTGAAGCGGCATATTTTGCTGCAATTGAAAAACGTCACAGTTTCTTACTCATAGGATCACGTCTGGAAGTGATTCCCAGAGATTTCATCATTTCTCTGATTCCTTCGCTTCCCATCTGCTTCCCTTTCGTGGGGCAAGACTTGTCATAGATCTTGCTGGACACCTAGAGTTAAAATTCAGTAGCATAGTGACAAATTAATTTGTGAATTTGGAAAAAATACTCACACTGGTGAAGATTGCTAGAAGGAAACAGAGCAACAAAAGAAGACGGTTCATCTCTTTCTGCTCGGAAAGAGGCGCAATAGAAAGAAATATTCCTTTTATCCCTTCATCTTGTTTTTGCAGAAACGCATCAAAGCAAATTTGTGTGTTCATAGTCTTTTGAAGTCGCCGTTCATAGATGATCCTGAACGTTCCTTCATAATCGATTGATCAAGAGGTCAAACGAGAAAAAACAGTAAATACAAGCTATATAATTACACTTTTCTGCCAAAGAACTTGATTCAGATGAACTAGCGGATAAGAGAAAAAAAGGTGTGCGTTTCACGCACTACAGAGAAAATCGAATTCAAAAAGAAAGATCAAGAAACCAATGGAATCGATTGTTTGCGGCTGCTTCAAACGGCAATGAAACACAATCAAAACACATGCATTTGATTTGTTTTTTTACTAGTGACTAACAAGGAAGAATGAATGGTATAAAACAAGCTTCGTCTTCATTCTGCACGTCTCTCGAAGCAACAAGAGATGCGGCTCATACTCGTTCTATTGGGCGTTCTTCTGGTAATCGCTGGCCATGTAAGTAAAGAATGCGCTTCATTCAACATTCCCAACCCTTGATGCTTGAATAGAGCTGTGTCTATATCTGCAGTTCTACTCTAGGTCTCCTCCATGTCTATAGCTGGAAAGACGCAGGGAAGTCGTGGGCGACTCGCAGATATTCTGGGATCCAAGGCGATCGCTCGTCCTGCTGCTAAGGGTACGAAAAATAGATGGAGTAAAGAACGATCAGTCATTGCAGCCGTGCCGACTCTACCTGCCCAGAAACCATCAATCCCTGCTGAGGATGGAGTTAACGTGGTTCAAGTGGGAAATGGGTCGAGGCTGAGAGGTGAGAGTTTCTTCTTCTACATAGGCTATAGTCTCGGCATTTTTCGCTTTCATCATAAAGTTTACTCTTTTCTACCATTGGCATTCATCGCCTGGTTTGCCATTCGGAGCGATCGAGAATCAGCTAGAACCGAAGGAGTGCTGACAATGTATCCATTAAAGGCGTGGTCATGTTCGGAAATGCTCCTGCAGCTCCATCCAGTCCATCTCCCCTTCAAGTAGCAGATGGCTCGAGATCGAGAGGTAAAATTTCGCCTTCATTGCCTTAAATTGATCGTTTTTCTAAGGCAAAGTGATGCTTGGTGCCCCTCCCACTGCTTCTTCCAATCCTTCTTCTCTTCCTACTGCATCCTCTACTGCACCTACTGTGGAAGGTGCAACTCTGTCATCTATTGACTGTCAATGCACTGAAATTGTTCAGGAATCAGAGCCAATCGAAACCAGCTGAGAGAGGGAACTACCGGAGCCTCGAACTAGAAGAAATTTCTTCTTGAAGTCTCATAGAACAAATGATTCATTATTTGTTCAATAAAAGATAAAGAATACTAATGGCTATTGTAGTATACATACGGGTTTAAACGGGATGAAGACCGAGAATGAAGAGCTACGTACGATCTCATCTCCACTTTTCTTCCATCTGAAGATGTGGAAGAATTAAAATTTCATTTGTCCCCCATTCTTTTGTTCTGGTATTGTTGTGCTTCTATCCGTTTTATGTTGCCCACAGTCATCCCTATTGAAGATCAAAAGTTCATGGAAATGTGGCGCTAACTACAAGCTATACAATAACTTTCTTCTGTCAAAATGTGATTCAAATTACCCAGCGGATGACAAGAAAGGAAGCGTGTGGTTCACGCAGTGTAGAATGAATCGAAGACAGAAAGAAGGATCAAGACACCAAAGGAATCGATTGTTTTCGGCAACTTCAAACAGCAATAAGCTATTACAAGCAAAACTCATGCATTTGATAGGTTTCTTTACATGGAACAAACGAAAAGGAAGAGAGTGGGAGGTATAAAACAAATGTCATCTTCAACGTTGCACGTCTCTCGAAGCAAGAAGAGATGCGGCTTATTCCGATTCTCTTGTGCGTTCTCCTGGCAATTGTCAGCCATGTAGGTTCATCCGTACCTTTATTACTCAACCGTAATCCTAATGAAGTGCATCATTCAGTAGGCTTCTTGGTGTTTGAATAAATCTGCATATTTATCTGTGTCTACTCCAGGTCTCCGCAGAGCCATGCAAGACTGTCGTTGGAAAGCAAATGGGAAGTGGAGCATTCAAAGCAATGAGAGATGAAATTATGAAAGCCAGGGGAATTACTGCTGATGCCAAAGGTACATGAGGACTCTAATGATGATGAGATATGAACCAATTTCTTGCAGCTATTCAGAAACCATCAATTATAGTCGAAAATGGACCATGAGGTGAGAGAATCTTCTACACCAGAATTGTAGGTTAATCAACCATTCAAGGCGTGTTTGTCAAGTTCGGCTATGCTCCTGCAGTCTCTTCCAGTCCTCCTTCTCTTCCTATTGCATCCTCTACTGAATCTCCTGCGACCGGTATTCTTTGAACTTTGTATTTGCATTAAAATAATCGTTCAGCGATCAGAGCCCATCGAAACCTTCAGACTGAGGGAACTACCGGAGCCTCGAACTTTCTTCTTGAAACCACATCGAGCAAATGATGAATTAATTATTCAATAAAAAGATTTTAAAATACTGATTGCTATTGGAATCATCGTACATACAGGATTAAACGGAGCGAAGAAGAGAAAAAAGACGAAAAATTTCAACATATTTTCATTCGGAACCATTTTGTCCCCATTTTGTTCATTCACTTTGTGCGTGATTGATGGACTTGTTTCATGAGTGTTTTTTGCGGAAAGGATGATCAGATTTGTGTGCTCATGGACATAGGAGTATTCGTGTGTTTCAAATACAAAAATTCTGAGCTCATTTTATTCATTCACAATAATTGCACCCATCACTCCACCCCATTTCCGACATTTCGGCCTCGTACTCGTGTCACTTTTCTCCTGAAGAAAACATTGTTCGAGCATTGCTTCAGAGTCAACTTCAGAGTTATTACCTTTCCATTACGTCAGCTGCTCGAAGCGAACCATGTAGCCGTATGTTCTGTAAGAGAAATGTTATAAGCCTGTTCGCGTAAGAGCCGGACAATCCAGGGTGAGTCTGGCACAGCCAAAAAAGGTCGATTCTCTGAAAGTGTGTGTTTGGGGGTTCTCGACGATGGTAAAGACGATGGTCATGTTCATTTCTCATTTTGACCCTCCGTTGGCGCCAGACGACGTCGCGTCGAAAACGGAATTTATTCTATAGCGCCTTTCTCTGAAGCGCTAAAATTAAGTGAGCGCGGTTCCAGGGCTAAAATTTGAATGCGGTCACGCCTGAACAATTCATTTTTCATTTACAACAAAAATGATTTTGTTACAAATTGTAACTTTCTTATTTCCCAAAAGAGACAGCAGTGACCTGCATAGGAATGACCGGCGTGACGAGGAGAGTCCAAATATTTTTTTTTTCAGAATTTTAAAAGATACACTTTTTGAATGATCCTAATTAGAGTGATCTGAAAGTGAGGTTCCCGCCCTTGTTTACGTCTTCCCCGGCCTCTCCTTGCCTTTGATCTACCCTCTTCCTCTCTGCGCTCTCTCACTTTCACACACTCTCTCGCCTATTCCCATCCGAGAGACGAGAGGAGGAGAGGCTGGCGGGGTCAGGGAACGTTGTAAACAAGGGCGGGAACCTCACTTTCAGATCACTCTAATTAGGATCATTCAAAAAGTGTATCTTTTAAAATTCTGAAAAAAAAATATTTGGACTCTCCTCGTCACGCCGGTCATTCCTATGCAGGTCACTGCTGTCTCTTTTGGGAAATAAGAAAGTTACAATTTGTAACAAAATCATTTTTGTTGTAAATGAAAAATGAATTGTTCAGGCGCGACCGCATTCAAATTTTAGCCCTGGAACCACGCTCACTTAATTTTAGCGCTTCAGTGAAAGGCGCTATGGAATAAATTCCGTTTTCGACGCGACGTCGTCTGGCGCCAACGGAGGGTCAAAATGAGAAATGAACATGACCATCGTCTTTACCATCCTCGAGAACCCCCAAACACACACTTTCAGAGAATCGACCTTTTTTTGGCTGTGCCAGCCGTTGTCCGACTCTTACGCGAACGGGCTCTTATAACAATGAACTTTTTGTGCCGGCATGAACTGGAACATTGGAGTACAAAATATTGGATATATTTATCTAGCACATAGCAGGCTTGTGGCATTAGCCTAGTTCACTTTATTTAATTTCTTCACGAATCTGCAAGTGTGCATCTAATTGATCCATTGAGTTGATGTAGACAACTGAAAAAAAAAACTATTGTGAAAATGCACATGAAGGGAAAACAAAGGACCAAAAGTTAATGACAAGACGCGTCATAGCAAAACGTGGCAGGAAAAAATGAGTAAGAGTGAGTGAGGGTCTCTTGTTCTCCACCTGACTTCTCCTACTGTTCAATGTTATTGATGAAGAGGATGAAGAGAGAGATCCTCTCCGAACAGTTGCCCGACACAAGGATTGGAGTCTGAAGAAACACACTTCATCTCCGGTCAGTGAGGCGAGAGATTTTGCGAACTGAGCAGAGTCATTTCTACAAGTCGTCTCTATTCGACGCCCTCACTAACACACACTCGCTCGCTCCGATCAGTTAGAGAGAGTGAAAGAGAGAGATAATCAACGGATTGTGTAAAAAAGAGTCGAAAGGAATCATCGAGACTAGAATTATGTGCATATTCAAGGAGTCAGTAAATGAAAGTATTCTTCTTTATTATATGCTTTAATCAAATAATTTAATTGTTCGACGAGGTTTCAATCATTTCAGTTCGGGTTTCCAGTAGTTTCTCCGGTTTGTGAGTTTCGATTGGCTCTGAGTCCTGAACGAAGGAAATTTGTCTTGTGGAGAAGAAGAAGAAGGAAATACCGCCAGCAGTAGATGTAGTAGAGGGTTCAATATTGAGTGGAAAAGGACTGGACGAGACTGTGGGAGCGGCACCGAACAGGACAAACACGCCTTGAATGGATTTGAATGGATTACATACAATCCTGGGAAAGAAGAAGCTCTCACCTCTCGACCTCGTCCCATCTCCCATCTGAGTCATGTTGGCTCCATTCTCTGCAATAATTGTGATAATGTACTCTTTATCTCATTGCGTTACCCAGAGGACGCGACGTATATCCCAGTGCTTTCCTTTTCGCAGCCAATCCTCCTCCTCCACCCATCTTCTTTCCCACATCAGTCTTTCTCTCGCTGGAAACCTGCAGAGTAGTGTTGGTTCACTCGAATGAAAGCTTGCCACTCGGCGAGTTCGCTTTCGATCGGGTCGCCACTCGCGAATGAGAAATGAGAAATTCACTTGCGAGTGGGTTGTCACTCGGCGAGGAAATCGATTATTCTCACTCGTGATAAGCGAGTGCCTCGGTCTAGCAACGCTACTACAGAAGGCGTACTGTATGAAGAAGAGAACGAATTACATGAGTGATGATTAGAAGGAAACCAAAGAGAACGAGAAGACCCTTCATCTCTTCCTCTGTCGGAAGATGTGCAAGATAGGGAATGATTTCTTGTTTTTATCCCCATTCTTTCAAACTGTTTTGCAGAAATACATCAAATTAATGGTTGTGTTTCAAAACGTTTGAAGTTGCCGTTGAAAGTCGATTCTACGTGTACTTCATCGCTCTTTCTGAATGTCAACAACACAAAAAAGCGAAAATTTAGAGAATCTTCTGAAAGATCGAAGCCCAACGAAGATTTCATTAGTCACTATTTGACCAATTCGTAGATATCAGCCTCAGCTTCTTCGAACGGCTCATGTTGAAGAGACCATGAATCGATTTCAGATCAAAAGATGAAGAAACACGAGGCCGGCTGTTCAAAGATACTTCATACGACAATGAAATCTTGGCATTCCGACGTTTTATTCGGTTGTGTGCAAAATGAGAGAAGGAGTGAGATATAAAAGACAAGAAGACTTCTAAATTTTCGTACATTCAACGCAATGAGGTTTTACCCACTTCTCCTTTGTTGTCTTCTTCTGATTGTCAACCTGGTATCTCTTCCATCTTCTAAACCTTGGGTTTGCAGACGGTGCTTTCATTAAGGTAACCGAGACCAATGGATTGAATAACGTTCACGTGGGCGTTGGTGGAAAGAGAGGTGAAATTCAGACTTTCTCCATACAATGCATTCTCTCTCTAAGGTATCTGGGCTGGTCCAAGACCCACCGCGGCTCCTACCAGAATTCCTTCCGTTCCCCCTGTTGATTCCTCTACTACGACTGCTGCAGAACCGACTACAAATAAGCAGTAACAGATAAAGATTCACACATGCAAATTGCCTATCTTATGTAAAAAAAAATTGCAGACCTACGAAAAAGCATGAAAAAGTAGCTCCCAGAATCGCTGCACGCTGCACAGACTCTCCCAAGATTTTCGAAATTCAGAACGGAAGCCACCTGGTTGTCGTACTTGATCTCCTAGCGCAATAAAATTACGCTTCCATTCACAAGATCATTTTCTTTTTGAGGCAGGGTGCATCCGATCTCTGAGACTGTAGTCCTTCTCGCTCTCTGTTTTTCAAGCCAGTCGTTGACTATCCCCCCCCCCTCCCTACCGCCATGCCGATCCTCCAAATGAGTGCCTTCGACATCCCGATTCCCGACGAGAATCCGGTCTTTGCGGGCGTCGCTGATATCACTGATGCTGTCGTTGGTGACGAATCCGGACGGCACTTCAGAGCCCACCTCGTTATTGGTCAGTTGTGTTTACTCTTTACAAAATCAGAAGGTCGAGCGATTTACTGAGTTTGGTTGGTTTATATTGACATCAGGCTCGAGCCTTTTCGAAGGGCCCCTGACGTCAGTTTGGGAAAGCGTCAGTTAACGTTCCCCTCTTGCAGCCTACGGAGACAAAGTGCTCTCTGACGCAATTAGAGACGACGTGATCAACTCTGTCTCGAGATACACGAGGAGTGGATGCCCGCGGGATGGAATAAGCGAGGAGGAGAAGGAGAAGACGATCGAGGAGTTGAGGAGGAAGGATGATGAAAGGTTGTTATCATCATCAGAACTTCTTTGGTTTCTAGCCGACCTTCAAGCGGGACTTGAGAATGATAGGAATTGATACTGTAGGCCAGAAACCGACCAACCATCGATTACTCATGGCTAGGAAAACTTGAATTGGGGAACGTCTAAGAAGAGAAGTCGTCATTAGAGTTAGAAATACGGATTGCCGTCTCTTCATTTCACACACTCTTTCACCGGTCAGAGCGACGAGAGAGTTTGTGAATGAAGAGAAGATTACCCGTATTTCGAACTCTAGTGGACACTCTATTTCGACGATTGAAGCGTCGAATCGTAAACTGCGTTCTTTCCGGGCAGTTTATCAACAGTCCTTTCCATTGCAGCCTCCCTTGCGACTACTCTCGTCACTGCGCCCTCTGCTGTGCTCCATTTCCCGAATCTCGAGCGGTCCTCATCGCTTGTGGGCACACTGCTTGCATGGCTTGCGTGCTGGTGATGGAGGTAATTTGACACTTTTGTAAAATTCTAGAGCTTTCTTAGCCCCGATAGAACTATCCTCGCCGCTTGTGGGCACACTGCTTGCATGGCTTGCGTGCTGGTGATGGAGGTAGTTTATCAATATAAATACGCTTTTTGGGCCGGCTCACTCTCTATGGACCTACCAGAAGCAAACAGTTGAAATATGTTGTGAGAGTAGGTCATAGATTAGCGGCTTAGAAGCCAAGGCATACTGAGTGCGTGGCTTGCGTGCTGCAGATGGAGGTAATCTAGCATTCCTCAAAATCTCCGGAACACTCCTAATAGTGTCCGGGACTGTAAAAGAGTCGGAAATTTGAAAATATTGTTGACGCATCTTTCTATGTCGAAATATCATTTCAAACTGATTACTTTGCAGAACAATGGCTATCTCAAGTGCCCTTTCTGCATGGTCAAGACGGGATTCGTCAAGTTGAGGGAGGAGAAAGCGAAAGAAGTGAAGGAGGAAGCACAATCGGCTTAGATAGATCGAATAATCATGCGTTCTGCACTCGTTTTCTGGTGTCAAACGGTGCAGTGAATTGTAATCTTTCCTCATTTGTTGATGTTCTGAGAATAAATTAATCATGAGATTTATGTCGAAAAGAATAATTCCGATTCAAATCGTTGCGTGGGTACACTATGACACTGGGAAAAGTCGCCGTAGATTGTTTACTCTGATAGTGTTTATGGGGCGACGCTGATCGGTTGTCAGTTACGTTTTCTAACTTTGCTTTTTCGTATTTCCTTTTCCCATCAAGTGAATGTGATTTTTTTTCAGATTGAACGATCTACACTCGTTCATCTACTCTTGTGTTAGAGTTGGCGTTAGGAACTTCTCACCGATACAACCAACAAGGTAAAGTCATTCGAGTTCGAGCTTTGTAAATCTATTTCATTCCTCTCCTTTCACTACACTATCCGCGTAGTCTTTCTCCAAATAATGCAAGAGGGATGTTTGATCATTTCATGATTTCTTTCCAGCAGCAGCATTGATCTGGAACATGCAACAACAGCTTAAGGATGACATGGAGGAAACTTGGTACTTCGTCAAATGGTCCGGAAAAGGAAGAAGAAAGTCAAGAATGCAAGATCTCCACTCCTTTCCCAGCTCTTCCCGTATATTGAATGTTATTGTTTGATCAGGATACTAAAATAAAGTGTATTCTAGTAAGGTGTTATTTGCATTGTTGGGACGATGTTCAGTGAAGCTATCTATGTAATTCGCTATTGCGTAAGGGGAAAGTCTTGTCGGATCGAGTCTGAGTACCAGACCAGACAATCAGATTTCTCTGCTCGATTTGGAAGATGTTGGAGACCTGTCAGTGTTCTCAACCATCTCTCTACTGCATTTATGATGAAATATGCACAATCGAAATGCAAACAAGCTCATAAACCAGTCGTTATGCAGGAAGTCTTGTGTCTTTCAAAATGACACAAGCGAGATGGTTTAAGTTGGCATACATAATCACTCATCTGAATTTAACAATAACAAGACGCTCGTCCCTGCACAAACACTCTATCGTAGGAGGTACACTGATTAGATAAGAATTGTCTTGTGATTGATAACATATTCCAAGTCCATCACAATCTGTGAGTAGAATACGGGTGACAAATTTTCAGGAGTGTTCGCCATTACAATTGATACCACTGCGCCGTTGTCCTGTGCACAACACACATTCTCTATCTCAGCAAGGCTGCCCATTGTTAGATAAGAGCTGTCTCATGATTAGCAACATCGACGAGAGACATTTCAATCTGTGAGCAGAATACGTATGATAGGAGGTCTGTAATAGGGTAGATACAATCTGTTCACTGTCTAACCTGCTATCGGCGTGCTATGCGAAACCGGAGAGCGATCCGTTTCAGATATGATACAACCGAAGAAACACCGTCAACGACTTTAATTCTCTCTCGGACAAATTCACATTATTCAATGCTATTCGGTGCACAGTGTGTATTTCACGCGGAGAATCTTAGAAATGATATTCTTTATCATCTTTTCAACAAACGCAACGTGATTGTGAACGTGTTTCCATCGTATCTGCGATTAGATGGGAACAGTTGATTGTCACATTCATCATCTGCAATTAACTTTATTGAAATATTAAATCCAAATACTGGCTCCTAACATCTCATCTGACGGTCTTTGAGCGTCCTTATTTCTCATCAATTGACAAAATTCTCAACTGCATGGTCATTCTTCAGAAAATCTGCTCGTCGTTACTCGTATCCTTTTGACTTAGTTTACTTTCATTCCGGGCCCACTGCAATGAATGAAAAGTAAATTTGAATTTTAAAAAAAGTTATATTTCTCAAATAATTAGAAAAAAAAGTCAGGCAGTGCAATCGAAATAATAAATTCCTTGAGTAACAGCATAGATTTGACCTCGAGACGCTATGAGAATTGAACCTTTCTTTTAAATTTTGAGAAGGTATTCATTTATGATGGAACTACCGTGAATGCGAGAATCGGTAGCAATTACATAGAATCAATAGAAACTCACTGAGATGTGTTCTTTTGTGTTTTCACTATGCACGTAGTGGTTAGTTTCTACGAAGATCAGTCTTGAATCCACATCAATCGATGCGATGAACGAATGTAGATCGTTCAATCTTGAAATGAGGCATAACATTTTGAGTGGGAAGCGATGGGAGGAATGCAAATGGGGATAAAACAACGAATCGGGCAGCGATCAGAATCGGTACAAAACAACACGCAACAGGCGGCGACTTATCGCAATGTCGTGGCGTGATTCACGATAATATGACACAATTACAGTAGGAAAGGCGGGAAAATAGCCATTATGGCAATGCTGTTGTTTTCATTATTTTTTCACATCTTTTCTTCAATTTTGTTGAGCGTTCCATCGTTATTGTTTACTTTGCAGATTGAACGATCTACTCTCGTTCATCTAAACTCGCTGGAGAGCTCAACTCAACTACTTCCTTCTGATGAAACTGACTAGAAGACTTTGTCATCCAACTCTGATCCGACATGGTGAAGTTCGCGTGGTTATGAATAAGAAGATGATCGATTACGTGGATGCACTGGAGATAGACGGCTAATGGAAGGAAGACGTAACTTGATTGATATCAAAAAGTCCATCCAACAGTAGAGATTCCATTGTTGATAAATTAATGATCTCATTTCCCCTCGAGTTCCGACGGAAATCAATCTTGAGAATTCCAAAACTCGAACACAGTAACATGAAACACCAGTAACGATTCGCTTGAAGCTTCTGTAGCTTGCAAGTTCATGCCACTCGTAGTGCATTACAATCAGACAGCATTGGTGAAATAGCTTTATCTACAATGACAATTAGATTTTTCCTTTTTGTTTCCTTCGATACGGAACGGAGCATCTGTTGCGAATAATTATTTATGTGCTGTTGATCAGTTTGCATCCATATTACAGTCGTGATCGGCTACACGATGATCGAACAGCACCTGCAAGCATGAAATTTATTTGCATACAATGCAATTAACGATTGAACGCGCCCCTTCTGACTGTGCAAAGATCCACCTACTAGGGTTGCAGGTCCAATTTCGGTGATCCTCGCAACCTTACCGCCTACTGGCATGAAATACTTATTCAATAATATTCAACAGAAGCAAACAAGGGCGAAAAGGTGAGCATTTTCGATAATGATGCTAGGCAGTTGTGATGACGGGTGGTAAAAAGAGAATCGAATAAAGCAAATGTAAATCTCAGTATATCTATTTTGAAAACTCACTCAAGAACGTAGTACTTCAGATTCAGATTCCGTATATTTGTATATGTCCAAATCGAGAATCTTTCTGTCGTATCTCCAATAACTTGGTTAAGATGAACGAGTATAGATCGTTCAGTCTGTAATTGAAGAATTTATTGGCAAATGAGTTAAGAAACGATACAAAAAAAACATGGACTCCCAACTGACTGGACGTCGGACAGAATCGTTACACACAACGTTTCCGACTTTTCCAAATGTCGTGATGTGACTGACCATACCATGACCGTATTACATTGGCAAGGACGGTCTTTTGAATAATATTCCTATTTTTATTCAATATTTTCATGAGATACGCCGTAATTGTTTTCAATTGCAGGTTGAACGATCTACACTCGTTCACTATCTCTCGTCGGAGAGAACAAGTAAAGAACTTCTATAAAACAAGCTGCCAACCATCTAGTAAGTGCGTCATAATTCTCGTTTCAAAGAATGAAATCCATCATCTAAAATCGGCTTTGCTTCGATTTCCGTTGCATACTGAGAAACTAGCATTCCTGGAAATTCCCAGACAACACCGTGCCCAAAGCCATTCCATGTAGAGAATCATTAAAATTGATTTTCGCACTATTGTCTGGGAAAGTGCTAAAGTGCAGCAGAGAAACTCAACTAGGAAATTATTTTGGCACCAATTTTATATTTTCTAGATCTCCGAAGGCGCTCTGTACTACTTCGAGAAGCAGCAGCGGTTGAATTTTGTCGATGTGAAATATGACTGAATGAATGGTATGTTTCATTCTTTGATTATACTCAAACTACACGAAACACAATGTGCTATTGTAAAAGCACTAGACCTGTTTGGAATGCTTCTGTTTACCAATGCGAGCGGCGATTGGGAAACAAAGCAAACCTGTACAGTTGTGTATCTCGCGGACGGTTTAGACATAGGAACTTACTCTTCGCGCCTTTTATGAGATTCTAAGAAAGTAGTGATTCTAAGTTTACACTGGTATATTCATACACGGGCAAAAAACACAAAAGTCTCAAAAGTTCGTTTAGGACATGAATCAATTGCAGGGCTACGTTCGATAGCCCATCAACCTCATACAATCAAGTGATTACAGAGGAAGAATCTTGTTCGAGTTCGAGTTCAGCTGCGGGCGGCAATTACTTCGATCAAGATCAGTTCACGAAACTTTGCAATTAAGAATTTCAAGTTGATCGTCTCGATGTTGTAGATAAATTCATATAATTTTCTCCCAAGTCTGCAGTGCATAATGACCATAAAAGTGGTTGAACAACAAAGTTATCCACTGTTTTATAAAGTGCGATTGTAGAGAGATATATTTGACAAAAGATCAACAAAAGTACAATAGACGAACGGTAGTTTATGGGAGCTTCTCCAAATATTGAAACAGACTTGATCGAGTTCAATGAAAAGTGAGAAGGGGAATGAGAAGGGAATACGCTGTGAGAATAGTCTGTTAAAATTCGTAGAAGTGCCTTCTTCTTGTTCATTCCTTCTTTTTCGTTGTTTCCAAAAAGGGCGGGTCATGAATGTTAGTATTTTATACAGAATGTTTTATCTCGTCGTATATGAATCAATTATTTATAGGCAGTAACATATTTGAAGATTCTGGTAATTTATGATTCGTTCCTCCTCCTTCTTCTATTTCCAAACGGAGCTGCTGGATTGGGAACAACAGAGGGAGATGGAGTCATAGCATCATCCATCGGTTCCACTCTCGATCTCTCTCCTGTCTCCTCTCCCATCTTATCGTTCAGATCCGCCATTGGAGAGTCGGAAGTCTCGGCGCCGAGCACCTGCAAAATAATCGATCGATAATTATCGATAAAATAATCGACATTCAAGATCAGGAATTTTTTGTCCTGGTATCTAAATCGCTTAGTGATCATCCACTTTTGTTATTCATTACGTAAGGTGTTTCATACACTCCACATTTCCTCACTATCACCGGTTAAGCAGGCAAGCGATCGTGTGAATTGAGCAGTGTGTGAAACTAATTTCATGGACCATAGATGGCCGCGCCAAACAACACAGAAAATGCAAAAAAAAATTACCACGGCTCGGTGCATGTTGTGATACGCAGCGAGGTACTCCCTCTGTCGCATCTGACATTCGGCCAGAGTCTTCGTGAGCTGACCGGAGACGACGCGGTGGACGAAGGGAACTTTCTGAAACATATTCGATTGAGGGGGCGGCAAAACCAAATTTCGAGTCCTCGAAGTATTTCGCATATTTTTAGTCTCGGTGAGCTAAAGGGAACTCTCTGCAGAGAATTTCGATCTCAGAGTTCCTTTCGCGCATTGTCTCAGAATCGAGTGATTGAACCCACTATTGAGATATATTTCACGAGAAAGTGACCAGCCAATTGACAGGGATGTGTGAAGTCAACTTCTATTTCTAATCCATCGTTTTCTATCTCGACCCACCTCGATCACTCCCTTTATCACATTTATCGCCTCGTCGAATATCGCCCTCTGCATTAGCTCAGCCTCCAGGCTTTCAAAGTCATCTAAGCACCTAGTCAAACACAGCACTAGTGGCACTATAACGATCGCGAATGAAGTTTCGGGCCATAAACAACTAAAAATTTCCTCACCTCGATCACTCACTTGATCACTTTAATCGCCTCATCAAAGTTGGCCCTCTGCATTAGCTCCCCTTCTAGACTTACAAAGTCTATCAAGCAACTAGTCAGATAAAGCGCTGATCTCACTTTAGCACAGCACAACACACCTCACCCACCTCAATCCGTTTACCCACCTCAATCACTCCTTTAATCACATTGATCGCCTCGTCGAATATCGCTCTCTGCATGGGAGTATCGGCCAGGATCACAGCGGCGTCGATCAATCAATCTATCAATCAACATGCCTTATAACACCCCACCCAGCATGAGTCTGATAAAGATTGATTGATTGATTGATCGACGAAGCAGTCCTCCTTGCCCACACGCTAATGCAGAACGATCGTAGAATGACTATAAACAACTAGCTATTTCTCACCTCAATCACTCCTTTAATCACATTGATCGCCTCGTCGAAGATGGCCCCTTGCCCTACGCCCTTAGAAATAGTCTTACCTCTGCTTCTCACTGGTCTCTCAAAGCCAACGACTCAAATAGCGCGCTAGTCTCACTATCACAGAACGACGTTATATAACCTCAATAACGCCTTTAATCACATTGATCGCCTCGTCGAATATCGCCCCTTGCCCTACGTCCTCAGCCTTTGTTACTCACTGGACTTTCTAAGTCAACTAATCAGGTTAAACCGGAGTCTTACTCGCGTGAACACAGAACTATACGTTCACTCACCTCGATCACCCCCTTGATCACGTTAATCGCCTCATCGAATATCGCCCTCTGCATCAGAGTGTCTGCTAGAATGACAGCGGCATCGATGAAGTACGGGTACTTCTCGACGACTTTGCGGAGTTCCTCGGTTCCTTTGTTCTGGAAGGGTTGTGTTGTTATTGTTGTTTTTATCGTCATCGATATTTCTCAACGATCTTGCAAAGTTCCTCGGTGCCTTTGTTCTAAGAACGAGTATCTGTTGATCTTTGTTGATAATGAGGACCTGCGCCGCCCCCTCAGTCTTGAACGACAGCACATGTGCGTAGAGCAGGGCCGATCGAGGACCGGGAATCTCTTTGAGGGCGGACATGGCGAGTAGTCGAGCGCCCTCGTGTCGCTTGAGCACCATGTTTCTGTTAATTAGTTTGTTAATTATGCTAATAATTACTTAATTTAAATAATTGGGAATCACTGAAACTGTGCAGGAGTTCTAGTTAAGAAAAATTATTTAACTTATTTTAATAATAAATTAAACTCACGCGCTGACCATCTGCTCGTACACATCAATGTTGTGTGGATCCCTTCGAAGAACGGAGGTTCCGATTTCTAGTAGTTCTCGGTATCGCTCTGCAATCACTTCATTTCCTTCATTCTTATGGTGCGGATAGTGCTTCTGCCTATTCTCGTTCGAATGTAGAGGCACAAATTATAGTTGTTTTGAACAACCGACAAATGAGTGGACGACCAACTATGAAATCGAGGGTTCATCTCTCCTACACAATCTCCTACAAACAATAGAATTCGTAAAAATTCAGAAGCATCATTCACGACTTCCTGATTTCCCCATCCCCACTCGACTCACCAATATCATTCAACACCTGCATCTTCAGCAGCGTCGCATCCGTATTGTTCTTCACCCCCATCTTCATTGCTTTATGCGCGAAGTGAAGAGGAACGTCGGACTTGATCGCGCGCTGATTGGTGCCGTCTTCTTTTCTTCGGACCTGGACAAAGAAAAGGGAAAACTCATTTCAAACCCCTTGCGTCGGTATTACTATCAGGCCAGTGAATGTTCACCTGACCTCTCCTGAGTTGTGCGAAATTCAATCAATCTCTCAATACATTAAATAAAATTTCGGTTGTAATTCGTGGTCGGAAAAATAAATCCGTGCGACAAACGCGGCATGATTTCAGGCTTTTTTTCTTCAAGAGAGCGTGAAAGAATAAACTTACCTCTCTAACTCTCGCCAATTGGCCATAGGCCAGATGCGCCTCGGCACTCTCATCGTTCATCACACTCAGTTCGAGTACGATCTCTTCCAGGTCTTTGAGGCGCTCGACCTGAATGCAATACCAACATTTTTGGAGTTCAGAATATTTTATTTCACCAATGAGAAATATAACTGTTCCTTCCCACAAGTCTTTCAGCTCTTCTATCTACTTTTCCATCCCCTTACTAATATTAGTGGAGGCTAAACCGCTGCGAGCTAATGATCGCGTTATACCTTCTAGAGAGAATAGATAGGGCATACAGCTCTCCTCATTATGCCTCGGTACAAGAGAATTAAACTCATACCTCATCAACGGCCAGCTGTCCGAGTGCATTCACAAGCAGATTCAGACCGTCTTTGTTGTAGGAGTCGAGTCGGTGAGCCTTGAAAGATGAATTCTAAGAAGATCGCTAGCGACTCCCACACAGACGTATTGCCTTTTCAATCGTTTTTGGTTTTGGAAACGACTCTTTTCTTTTCAAATTCTCTCTTGCCGGAGAGTGTTTCAACTCTCTGGATCGGATCATTCATATGAAGCCCGCGCTCACCTTGAGAAGGAAGTCAACCGCATCCTCCTTCATTCCAATGTAGAACAACATCTCTCCCGCTTCTAGATAGGCTCTGCAATTGATAATTCAAGAGCTCTGTGATGTTTTTTTTCCAGAAAGAGAGGGAGATGCATTCCGCGGAATGGTAGAGGCTGAGTGATGAAGGAAGAACGAAGGAATTCGTTGTGCAATGAATAACTTCAAACTCACAATCGTGGAGCGAGCGGTCCACCTGAAAAGAATGTTCATCAACTGATTCGTGACCCAGTTTCTACGCTTTCTCGCCGACGTTCTTACGCTTCAAGTGTACGACTCTGTGAACAATGAGAATAAAAGAGTCTAGGAATGAATATCGGCCAGAAATCGAAGAAGTGTCGACTCACCTCCAATCATCACAGTAACAGCGCCCATGAGGTCTTCCGACCCCCACGCAGTTTGCGCCTTCCACCATGGAATGAGGAAGGGCAGGTCGGAGATGGCAGGCATGTAGACCTGAAATATTTTATACTGTTCCGCGCGTAACTCAATTCCGAAGCAACTCCAATGTGTTTCATGAAGTCAATCTAGATAGATAACGAACGAAAGCAAACTAACAGTATCCTTCTTCTTCCTTTCTCTTCTCCTTGCAACGTATTTGAGTGAAGTAACTGCATTGGAGCAAGATGCGATAACGGCGCTGCAAAAAGTGCATTCAAAACTGTTTCGAGAGCTCAAACCGGACCCGAAAATGTAAAAATATCAAAAGCTCCTCACAGATGCGCATCCAGAATCGGATCCTTACTATGAAACCTTCGCTTACGTAGAGTTCCAAGGGTTCCGAGGGTTCCGAGGGTTCCAAACCCAGCAAACACTCAAAATATAAAAATATCGAAGAATTCCTCACAGATGCGCATCCAGTATCGGGACCTTACTATGAAACCCACGCTTACGTAGAGTTCCAAGGGTTCCAAGGGTTCCAAGGGTTCCAAACCCAGCAAATACTCCAAATATTAAATATCAAGATCTCCTCACAGATGCGCATCCAGTATCGGGTCCTTGCTCTTCGCATTCTCGATTCCCGTCTACTGGCTTACTAATATCCAATTATGAAAATAGCATCCTTTGGTGCCCTCACTTACGTAGAGTTCCAATGGTTCCGAGGGTTCCAAACCGATTCATCTCTCAAACTATAAAAGTATCAAGAATTCCTCACAGATGCGCATCCAGTATCGGATCCTTGCTCTTCGCAGTCTCGATTCCCGCCTACTGACTTTCAACTTACTAATTACCAAATAAATATGAATTTAAAAAATAACAAGTCCTGGCATTGTTTTTGAACCGTTCTTTATTTATCAAACATTGCTTACAGATGCGCATCCAGTATCGAATCCTAACTATGAAACCCTCGCTTACGTAGAGTTCCAAGGGTTCCAAGGGTTCCAAGGGTTCCAAGGTTCCGAGGGTTCCAAACCCAGCAAACACTCAAAATATTAAATATCGAAGAATTCCTCACAGATGCGCATCCAGTATCGGGTCCTTGCTCTTCGCATTCTCGATTCCCGTCTTCTCCAACAATGCGATCTCCAGCTTCCTCATCCTTGGCTTGACGTACGCTGCGGGGATTTGCTGGAGGGTCTCTGAAAAGCATTGGATGAGATAAAGTAAAGGCGTTTATTGTACGCCAGTGTCCAAAGGTTCTAGGGTCTTTTGGAAGACAAGCAAAAATATGAAAGCTCTTGCACTCTCCAGGACCATAGAGCAAATATAGAATGAGTTTCAGGTAGAGGTATTAGACGGTGTCCGGGAATGTACGGGAGTCTGATAGAAAGAGAAGGGGAACGAACCCATCGCCTGCTCATTATCTCCAATCTCATACATGCTCTTGGCCACTCGATATCTGATATCCGCTTCTCCGTCACTCTGCCCCGTCGCTGGACACAATCGGAGCGCCTCGCGATAGGCCTGAAAGGATGAGTTTCACAGTCCAATTCGTCCATCATTCGACATGTTTCACCCTATTGGTTGTTTAGAAGTTACCGAGATTCCTATGCATGACATCAACTTTCCGAAGGCATTACCCAGTCAGTTCATTCCCTAACTACCCTTCTCGTCACTTCTCACTCAAATCGGCCTAGTCTGGAACAAAAAAGCGACGAAGTTTCGTGATAAAAACACACTAACCACTCACAACTATCGACAATGCGTATCTCCTCTGTTGAAAGTACGCTTCCCCTGCCATTCGATGGATATTGCACTTGGTCTGCTTGGTCATTCCCTTGGCGGCGCACGCGTTCATCTCGTAGAGGAGAGTGACGTCCTCGTAGAGTTCCTCCTCGAGGAGCCCTTTCAGGGCTTCTTCCACTTTCATCTGCAAGAAATTGCTAATGAAAAGCATAATCTATTTCATCTTTAAAAAAAGCTAACTCAAGAGAGTGATCCTTTTTGAAAAATCTAAAAATTGACCTTCAACTGGAATCAAAACTGTCCGAAAGCTTCCTACTTCGAAAATTGTGTACTTCATAATCGTGACTTGAGCTATTCATGTTCTACTACTGGTGGTTCTTTTGTCTACACAGAAGTAAATGATTTATAGAGACTCACTGTGCCGAGGTAGTGGACGCGTTTCCGCTTCTTAGCGTCTTCAGCTAATCAATCTTGAATCCACAGTAAGGAACGAGGACGGCTCTACCGCATGCTAAAATGAAGCATTTCGATGAAAATTGTTTTATTTAGTTAACAAATTTGGAGTGAAAACGAAGGTCTCGCTCAGAATCGTTACACCAACACGCCACCACCTAGGGCGACTTTTCCCAATGTCCCGTTGTGACTCGCCACGAGAGTGAGACATTGAGAAAAGTCGGCGGTGGTGATATGGTCACACGACTAGAAATATCGATGTATTTTATTTGCGATAGTCTGTATTTTTTTATATTGTCGTGTGTTCTCATCTAAATGGTTTATATTATAGTTTGAACGATCTACTCTCGTTCACTCACTCGCGTTTGAGAGTGCCAGCCAGAGAAAATGAGAAATTATAACACAATCTCAAGATCCAAGGTTAGTAAGAAATATGCAGTTTTATAAAGCAAAAGTGCCTTCTGTTATACGATAGTTGAGTTCGAGTCATTGGTCATTCGATTACACTTTGGCTCGTCAATATTCCTTTTATTTTGCTACTTTCTTGTGTTCTTTCAGAATCAGTGTTGTGGTTCATTCGTAGCATCCAGAAAGTCGACACGCTGACGCAAACCCGGCGATTTGGAAGAAGTATGCTAGTCCGATCGAATTGGGTGTTGCCTATATTCATCGAGCTTTTATCGTTGTTCTCCTCCTAGCGATCACTCATTGTTGAAATGCCCAAAAGACCCTACGCATCTCGAACAACTTCATTGCCCCAATCAATCAGTGAAATTCCCAAATTGTCATGAATAAAAAAAAATTGAACCCTCATTATGCTTTCATGAACTGTTTCACACTTCATCTACAATATTCTCAACATCGCATACACTCAATGAGCTATCATTCCTTGAATCGCAAGAGTCAGATCATGACACTGGGAAAAGGCGGCGACGTTAAGGTTGTGTCTATCAAACAGATCTGGCTCTCACTCCGATTGTTGTTTGTCATTGATATTTTCGATCGCTCGCTCGTTTATTCATGGTTATGTTTTTTTTTTAATATGGTCATATTAACTTTGAAATAATGTATGCTCCAGATTGAACGATCTACTCTCGTTCATCTACTTCTTTTGACGAGTCAACGATTTCTCGCTCAAGAATTATGGAACTGTGGTTAGTCTGTCAATTGCTCGCTTCTAGTTGCCTAACGAGTATTAATCATATTTCGTAACGAAACTAACGAAAGCATTCGATGATGTCCTTTTCTCATTGAGTGCAACTAAACATAAATGTATTATAAAAACGCTTAGACTGAATGAAACAATTCAAGATCGACTTAGCTTGGCAACATCAGCCTCTCTTCACCATTTTAAAGTTCCCTTCCACGCCCGAAATTATTTGAACTCCCGTACTTTTATATCTCAGCTCCCCATGGAGCAATTGATTTGCAACTTCACTTTGGTCATAACTGTAGCGCCAAACTCTTATCTGCGAGGATACAAGATGGTTGGTCTGCGGAGAACCGAGATACATACTAGGAAGGAATTCAAACCCGAATTTTTTGATTCAGATGTGGAGGGGAACTTTAAAGACATTCATAACGGAAATTTCGGTGGGATTTGCAAACAAATTATTAATTTTACATAAAAATTGATCATGTTGTTGGAAACTTTTGTAGCTCACCTGCTCTCACAGCTGGAAGCCACCCAAGCGAAGCAATTTGTTATTTTGATGTAAATAATTCCAATTTCAGAACCGTCTATTAATCTCAAGAAACGCTGCATCGTGCAAACAAGCAAGCAAATGACGTCATTAGGGAAATCTTGCAACGAGCAAATGCTAAGAGACAATGAATGGAGATTCGATACTATTCCTTTAGATTCTTGTAGTATTTAAATAAAGAGTTAAATGAATAATTGTTCTACAAACGATACACGTAAAACAATATTTTCACAGTGAACATAGGGTTTATCACAGTAGCAGAGCAATAGCCAAGTCGATCACGATCTTCAACGTTCAATTTCGTCGACTATTTATTTGCCTATCAGTATCAGTATCTATGCTTGATCTCAATATTTCATCCCAAACCCCCACTTCAAAAGCCGTATGCAGGATTCTGCAGACTGTAGTCTGTTGTTGCCTCTCCCCCAAGGTCCAGAGCGTGTAATTGTCTATGCAACACTTTTCGCCCCACCTCTTCATGCTTTCTCACAGAAATGTTGACAAATTCCACTATCACACCAAATAACTGAATGGTCTCTGAACTGTACGATATTTGTGAAGCTTATTTCTGAACTGGTCACAATAAGCGTGAATGTAGTCTGCTCACTCGATATTTGCATTGTTGTCTCTTCTGGATGCAACGTGCAATCCTCTCACCAATCTATCGTTATGTTTAATTGATTATGTCTCATCGCTTCTGTTATTTTGGATTCCTCTCATCACAAGTATCACAGCTTGATCTCAATGGTTCATTTCCAAGCCTCTTCCTTCAGCTTGCCGCATGCAAAATTCAGAACAATGTAGTCTGTTGTTGCCTCTATTTACCTTGCCTACCCTCGATCCCTCCAGGGACGTGCCGTTTCAGATGCAACACCTTCATTCACTACAACAAATTTTCACAGAAAGTCTGTTTCTACATGATAATCTGAAGCACTTACCAAACAAAACAATACTCTGTAGTCTCTTTGCATAACCTCCCTTCTGCCCTGAATGAAACGTGTAATCCTCTCAGCTACACCTCTCTCAAAGGCACGCGCTTCTCTCCTCTCCCAGATCAGGAGAGATCAACGACCACCCTCAGCGGCTCTATATTCGATTTCCTGTTAGATATTCTGAAGCATTTACCTCATAAAACAACACACTGTAGTCTCTTTGCATAGCCTCCGCGCACCCCTGCATGCGACGTGCTTTTTCAGATTCAACACTATATCTTACCTCACGTTTCATTCCTCACATTTTATTAACTTTATGCAAAAATGAGCACAATGTAGCCTGTTGTTGTCTCTATTTGCATAGTATACCTTCATTCCCTCCAGGTGCGTGCTTTTTCAGATGCAACGCTATCTCTCACCTCACGTGCGTCTCTCCTCTCTCACGTCTTCTCTCCCTCGCCTCTTCCTCACTCACCCCTCCCTCTCTCGCTCGAGAGAGGTCGTCGTTGACGGTGGCCTTCTGAATCCGACGTCGTGACGTCATCTGCAATGTCCGCCCTCGGCCGGCTGCTGCTGCGTGGAGGCAGAAGAACTCTCAAGCGTGAGTGAATATTGATTGAATACGGTAGATATCGATTGATTTGCGCTCTGGGATACGGTATTATCGATTTCCAGTGTCGACTCGCCGCTCGTCTCACGACGTGGCGCCGCACAACCCCGGCCCGCCCACCACGTACGACCACATGCCCGTGCCCTGCCAGGTACGGTAGATTATTGATCGATGCCGTTGTGGGACCTGGTTACGGTAGTTTTGGAGTCAGCGTATTGATTAGTAATGATTTGTTGACCAATCGCATTGCATATTATCCAATAAGTACGATCGCATGGGAAATCTTGATTACGGTAGGGGTACGCTAATCTATCGATCGATAGCGTACTTGCCAAATTGATCTTTGATCTCTTGCAGCCGTACGCCAAAGTGCATGCGGAGCTGCAGGCCAAGTTCAACGCCATGATGGGATTCGGCCTGGGCATGCTCGCGCTGAGTCTCGCTTGTGTGAGTATACGGTAGCAGCGGGGTTACGGTATTTTTAGGATACTGTACTAGTAGGATTACGACAATCTTGGTTACGGTATCTTATCTCTGATCCTTGCAGGCGTTCAAGGTGAACTTGTTCTCGACCGAGTGCATGCGTGCGCCCAACAGCTGGTACGAGCGAAAGTGATCTTTGATCTCTGATCTCTCGCCTTCGCTCCCTCCGTCGAAGATATCCCTTATCACGATTGTATTGTCTACGCGATGCTAACTGTATGTAAAGATTGTGCCCCGACCCACCCTCCTTCCCCCATGGCTGCTGATAAACGTATGTGGTATGTGTGTTGTGGGGTTACTGTGAGGTGCATGGATTACTGTGGTTCAACTGGACATGAACAAGGCAAATCGATTGAACTTTGATCTTTGCACTCCTTCGAAGACATGAACCCTAAGATCCTATTGTACTATAGTGGATTGTTTCGCTTCAATTCAAAGACTAATAATCGGACGCACCGGAGTGTAGTTTGCGCGTCTATTCCACTGTGTTATCTACTATCTTTCTCAGAAACTTTCCAACTGGTTGAAATCTTGTTATATTAGCAAGCCAGTGTGTTTAGGGAGTCCTACCCATTCAATTTTAGGTAGAAAAATGAATTAAAAAAATAATTATTTATAAATGTCAGTACTCGATCCTTAAAATCTAATACGGTAGTTTATTGTCAAGTTTGCGGCGGTCTGCACAAGTTCGCTTTCTTTCTTAAGAATTCTTTGTTACTTTTTCATTAAATTGCCGTTGTTTCATATCTGTTTTTTGTGTTTCTGACTCTCTTTCCTGGTCCGGTGACTTAAACTGTAACTGATAACTCCGTTCTATAGGCTTGGACGCCTCATGTCAGTAGAGGAGGACCAGGATCTGAAAGAGTTCAATAAAAAGTTGGTTGTTTTGGCCTTTCTATCCCCGTTTTTGCTGTATCATTGCCCAAATTTGTAATTTAAACAGGTTTGAGTTGTTTTCTGACAAGATCGGCCTCGAAATCGTCCCGGAACTCTCATCGAGTCCGTCCCTTTCGAGAAAGAGACTGCGCTTTCTCAACTACGCCAACGGCAGTATCGTCCTTTTCTGGCTCAATTACGAAGTGGGTGTCGCTCTGTTAAACATTTTGCTCCGGAGTCAGCGCTAGGATCACTAATCAATAGAAACTGCTTTCAGGGTCGCCCCATACCGTACGCTAACATCGGCCCCAAGCAGTTCCTGGACATAACCACCTACTGTGGCCATCCGTGGACCGGACGCTTTGAGGACACCGGAGGTGAGCAGGCTTTTAGTTGATTTCGAAGCGCAAGAACTCCTGGTATTGTGTTCCGCCCTGTCACGCGTTCATGATCGATATCTGCCCTGACTCAGGGTTTAGACGGGGTTACCTACCTGAAATATGAGCTATTCACAGGTCTGTGCACGTTCCGATCCTTGACCATGAGCATACAATGTTTTCGAAATTGTTGGCCTCCTTATCGATAGAAAATTGATTGTTATTTCTAGATCTGTGCACGTTCCGGCTCGGAGACGGTCCCTCCTTCGACAAAGAAGGTCACGCGGTCTACATCGGCTCTCGACCAGTGCCCGCATTCGTCGTCGATCGAACGGCTATCAGGCTTACGCGTCCGCGTGAGTTTATTATTTGATGCCATCATTGCTAAACTTGGGTGCAGAAAGCTCGTTGTCGTGCTAGTGATCATTAAAACTGTTGTGCTCACTCACTACTACTTGAAAATCGAATCATGCAACGGAATACTGCTGAAATGTCGTTTTAAGCAATTATCCATTTCAGTCGCGAAGAACCTGCTCCAAGCAGCACTCCAGGAGGTCGCCGTGCTCATAAACTACGACTTGAACAGAGTCGTGGGTCTGAATCTGCCCATTTCCATCCAGGTAATACAATAGTACTGAAACACAGATTGCGAGTGCCATTGGATGACGGGAATCAGAATTAACGTTAGTTGGACCACCACTGTTTTGAAAATATTAGCCAGATCCATAAGTTAGTCGAGTTGAAGAGATTGTGCGGCATTGACGTACCTGGTGTTTGGTCTAGTGTGAGTTCGTATAGTTTGAGCGTGTTCTATCAGCGGGACAGAAAGGTAATTTATTTCATTTATATTGTATTTTCTATATTTAAATAATTTATCAATTAAGGACGACCTGACAGCGCGCATCGAACGACGCCGCAAGATCCTGCTCTCACCTAACTTCATCAGCAGCAATCGGTGAGAGAACTCAAGGAGTTTCAATTAGTTTTATTCATTTTCTTTTAAACGTGAAGCCTGTTTGGCTCTGTAGAAGCTTTCTGGTTGATAATACATCAGTTTAAAAAATTACGCTGTTCCAAAGTTTATTTTGATCATCCAAAGTGAGCTGAATCGTGATTGAGAACAAATAGAGGTATTTGAGTGCTATTTGAAACCTGAATGTGATTTTTATGCGGACTTTTGGCTGGTTATTAATCTTTATTAATACTATTAATTAGTTAACTTCCAGATAAATCAACAATGGTGGCACTCGACAATTCGGGCAGTGCCAACAACGGTGAGAAGAGCCTCGTGGAGGAGATGAGAAGGGCATTGGGAGGTTTGTGTTTCACGAAGCGAATACAAGATCGCCCGATTCAAAATGTTTCGATTTTGCTAGACCTTGCTTGGCACATAAACTATATCTTCTAAACATTTACTCGACTCGTTCGATGTTTCACGGGGTAGTGATTAACTCGGACGTTAATCAGGCTTCGATCTTGGTTGCCGTTTCATCACAAAAACTATTCTTTCTAAACATTTGCGCAATCTGTGCGAGGTTTCACGTGGAAGATACCATTTCATTTGTTTGGTAGTTTCGATGAGTGAACAATTACTTAGTGCTCTAAAAACAGTGTTTGAATAAAATTAATTATATTAATTGCAGGCCCCGCCGACAGGCTGCTGGGCACGCTGTCGTCGCTGCACGCGTGGGCTGATGAGGTTAGTTAATTAGTGTTAATTAGGTTAATTAGTTATCAAACGTACGTGGCTAATGAGTGTCTTAACTTGTGCAGCCATGATTGTTTGCGGGTTCAGTTTATTCTTTCATTAAAATGGCACGCTCAAATCGATCATGGGCAGGTGATCATTGCGGTTATTGAGTGCATGGAGAAACCTGAAATGGCATTGATTTGTAAACGCTCGGACGTTCGTTCGTATTTAAAAAAAAACATAGGCTTTCTACATTCAAAGCCAGTAATACGCCTCTGATATTGGATTCCACGTTCTACACCGATTTCTAAACACTATCATTGCCAGGTGATCATGGCGGTGATTGAGTGCGTGGAGAAACCGGAAGACGGCGGTGAGAAGAAGAAGAAAGAGGCGAGAGGCAGCGTCACTCTGGAGCATCTGATGGGAGAGGGATTCAAGAGGTGAGATTATTTTTTTATTACTTCGTAAATCTGCAAATATCAGAGCTGGCTGTGCATGATGTTGTTTGAGTTGTAGTTGGAACATGAATAGGGGAGCGAGGGGGATAGCAGTTCAAAAATTGGCGAAATAGGAGGGGAGAAGAGGAAGAAGCTCTGGTGTGCCAATCCAACTTGGAATCAAGCAAATTCCCAACTTGCCTCCAAGCTTGATGGCAAGTTGGAAAAGTACTTGATTCCAAGTTGGATCGGCCAGGGGGCGGAGCCTGGTTACGGTAGCTCTGCCATGGTTCCTTCCATCCAAAGATCACTATTGATTGAAAGACAGTGGAAGCTGCCTTGCACCGTAACCG
>LS502146.1:429987-466390 GCA_900490845.1 Pristionchus japonicus | reverse complement strand
CGAGAGGGGACCTTATAGGCAAACTGCGCTCTAGACGCGACGGCTTATAGTTTACAACTCTGTCTTCTCTGCGTCTCTCAGTTCAGGCACTCTCTCGTACTTGATTCCAAGTTGGGAAATCCAGGTGGGGGTACTGTAGTTGATTCCAAGTTGGAAAAGCCACTTTGCTTGATTCCAAGTTGGGTTGGCACACCAGAGAGGATGCGAGAGTGGCGATCACGCTTGAGCATCTGATGGGAGAGGGATTCAAGAGGTTGGTGAGTATGCAACTCATGGAGATGATGGAATTGCTTGCTTTCTGGGGACGCGAATATTTGAGGGATTGTTGGAACGAAAAAAAGGAGAGGGGGATGGTGGGTGGCATCGATTATTCTGGAGCATCTGATGAGCGAGGGATTCAAGAGGTTTGTGTTGTTTTGTGGGAACGTAGCAGCTGATGAAATCGCTAACCGGTGCGCGTACAGATATTTGCGCGATAGTTGCAACGGAGATTTACAGGGAGGAAACGAGAGTTGTGATTTTAGACTAATTCGAGAAGACAGAATCAAATGGCGTACGCGCACGTGTGTTTGGGTGGTGGTCGTAACGGAAATTTCCAGGTAATAAGTGAGAGTGTTTCGATTTGGTTGAATTTTTCGCTCATTCGTACTGCTCGGATCATAATTGAGTGCACGCACCGGTATTCGAGTGATAGTTGGAACGCAAACTCAGTTGTCAAGGCAGAGCACGAACTGTATTAGCTATTTCATTTCTGTCGGCGAGCGGCCTTTTTGCGCGCTAACAATAAGCGCAAAAAAGTTGTTCAGCCGGCGGCTTGGACACCTATGCCTGGGATTGATCGATCCAATTTGAGATACAAACTAAAAATTCCGTTCCAGATTCCTGACCGAGCACGTGGCGCAACTGGGAGTGGAGGGAGCAGTGAGGATCGTGAAGGAGTTGGAGAAGAGAGTGGAGGATGAGGAGAAGGAGCAGGAGAGGACGAGGTGAGTAATTAGTTAATTACGCGTTATTAATTAATCGAAATATGTGTGAAGCTGTGTTAGAAGATGTTAAGAAGATAGGGGTAGAGAGTAGGAATAGAAGAGAGTGGAGGATGAGGAGAGGGAGGAGGAGAGAACGAGGTGATTAATTAGTTAATTACGGTTAATTAATTAATTAGTGTGGTTATGAAATCATGGTAGAATCATCAGCTTTGGGGTGGTAAAGTAGAGAACGAGGTGATAATGTTGATTGATTAGGAGCGGGTATGGGAGGGAGACCAGTGAATATTGGGCATTGTGGTTTTGTACACCCGGTGAGTAGTGGCAACACGCGCGGATCAAATTGGCCGAGTGGGGCTGGAGAACAATGGGCTGTTGCTGTGTGAGAGAGAAAAAAGAAATTGCAACTCGGCGGAAAGTTAGAGCATTCCTATTGTTCATTTGCACAATCTACGCATTTATGAACCAAGTGTATTTTGGCAACACCAACCAATCAAATGGAGCACGTCTTGAGCCATAGCAATAAGCTAGACACACGCATCGCAAATAAACCCTATTTCGAAACTCGCTCGTTGCAATGGTATCCGGTCGATTGAGCTTCCATTCCACATTCCAATCCCGTTCAGAATCTACTCTCATCAGCGCTTTAGCGCTTACAATGAGTGCTGCACTTTGAAGCATGCAAATCATGTTCAGACACCCGTTGTCGCCTAAAATATAGAAGTCTTCGACGGTTTAATGTTCCCGTTCAGAATCTACGCGCATCTCCTGGCGCACCTCGTCTCTCAAGGCGCCAATGTGATGGGATACGAGAAGTTGAGAGGAACGGTGAAGGAGGGTCTGGCAAGAATGGCAGTGGGACTGTGGAGGAGAGGAGTCAGAGGTACGGTTTTAATTTTGGGTAGAATAGGAGGATCATCGATTCTTGGTGACTTGTTGTTGCTAGCTATCTTTATAGCACGAAGACGCATCAGAAGTTGGTGATCGATGGGTTATCAGTGGTGTTAAATTAACAATGTTTTAATTAGGCAAATGCTTAATTAATTAATTTTAAAAATTGCAGACGCCTCGTACTCGCTCGCGCGCGTGCTCGTGTACATCCTGCTGGCGGAGCGAGACTACATCGAGGGAAGGGAGGAGAGAGAGGGAGAGGAGTGGTGGAGGAGGGAGGTCATGGAGAAGGAGAAGGTGAGAAACAGTGATTCGATTGGAGTTTGGGATTGCAGAGAAGGTTTTAATAGCGGACAGGTGTCTACTCTACATGAATTGCGAGAACAGTGATTTTTGCAAAGTGCATGTGTTGGAGACTTTCAGTTCCAAGGTGCTCATATCATAAGTTACTTACTATGGTATTTGCTTAACCTCGCAGTATTCGTTCAATGAAATATAATATTGCTCACAATTTTGATCGACTGATTGACGTTGCAAGGTGCACATATTACCACTTCATTGCCACGTTGTTTGTTATCGGGCTTTCGTCCGCTTAAAAAATCGATAATATTCCAGAAACTGAGCAGGAACGCGTTGTTTGTCACGCTGACGACGCTGGTGGAGAGCGCGAAGGAGCTGAAGGAGTGGGCCAAGGTTCGGTAGGAGAGAGGGGTATGGTAGATGGATCGAGAACTGATGGGATACACTAGAGGTAGGAAACAGGGGTGTGCGGCAAGCACTATTTTCGGCAATCGGCAATTACGGCAATTGCCAAAATCCAAAAATCGGCAATTGCCGGCAGTTTCGGCAAGTCTTCCTGTACCCGTTTTTCCGATGTAAAAACCAGAAAACCTCATATTTTGAGGTTAAAAAGTGACAAACAGCATACTTTCTGCAGGAAATACATTAACTGGCTCAAAATTTCTATGATTCGGAATTCGAAATCAAAATTCATTGAAATTTTCAAGTTAATAACATTGATTTTTCTCGTTTACGAGACAAAATTTTTTTAAATGTAGCAGAAGTTTTGCTTGCCGTTGCCGGCATGCAATTTCGGCAAGCGAAACCCGGCAATTTCGGCAACCGGCAAGTGGCTTGCCGTACAGCCCTGGTAGGAAATCGAATCGAGAAAGGATCTCTCACTTGTAAGTGTTCAAGTGATAATTGCAAATCCTCTGATGAAGGCGCGTCAAACAGAGCAGAACCCGCAGGGCTTTGTCGTACTTGTGAAACGGGAAAGAAAATTGCAAAAGACTGCAGTGGCAAGTTTTTGTAAAGAGAATGCGGCGAAGAATCGAAATGAGCTTATTAGGTTACTCTCATGAAACGCGAAAGTAAATTGATGTTCAGCAACATTTTGCTGATTCAATCTCCCCTTCTTTCAGGTCGATCTCGCATCCGCTGAAGAGGGTGCGATCACTGGAGCGGAAGGCGTGATGACGGCGAGATGGATTGTGGGTTTAACTTTATTATTTTAATTTTTTTATTCATTTAATTAATATAATTTCACAACTGTTTCTTTCATAGCAATCGAATATGATTTAAATCCGAGGGTTAGGATAGAGTGGTGCAGCATCGATTTTTCCTTTATGATTTGCAAATTTTACTTCGATCTATTGAAAGTCAATGATATGAGAGAGCTTTGAGTGAGTGGTGCAGCGTCGATTTTGCCGTTCTGATTTTTTACACATCAACCACTCATCAATCGAAGGTGAATGATAGCAGAGAGCTATGAGAATGTGGTGCAACCATGAACTCGCACCACTTCTTGGCATAGCTCATCTAATCGATAATCGATCGATTCCAGCTCGTGGATACGGTTATGCGTACAACGACCACGGTGTTTATCGTCGATCAATCAATAATCGATTTCCTTTCCAGCTCGTGGATACGGTGGTGGCGCACGCGCCGACGCTCGCTGCGAGATGCGAGACTACGGTAGTCGAGGCGCTGCTGAGGATCGTCGTGAGGGCGCATGTGGAGAGAGCGGAGGTACGGGGTAGATTTTTATGGTCGAAAGCCACATTCGAGTTTGTGCTCCAGAGTGCGTACTAGTTAGTTGCGTGCCTGTGTTCTGTTGATTATTGAGACTACTTCGGTTTCCCTGATATGGGCTTTTTTCTAGAGTGTTCATGTTCCAAGATGTCTACTAGGCTAGCAGGCGTCCAGTCATTCTTGTTCTGCTGCTTATTCGCATCTCAATAAATGTGTACTTCAGTTTTCAGGAATACCGTAGTTTTATTCGCTAGCGGGTTCGTGCTCCCTGTGGACTACGAGATTATCGCGCGTTTAGTGGTTTTTCAATTTGAGTATCGGTGTCGATCTATTGAAATTATTATCTGCCTATGATGATGAATCACAATTGCATAGAGATCGTGTTGCAGCTTTGGGTTTCGAGTCGCCCTCATTAGTCCACGCGCTCAAAGTTTGTCGATTCACCGAAGGCTTATGTGAATAAAAAAACAATAAATAATTTATTTATCCCAGTTCCTCGCCCTGATCACTCGTATCTCCTCTCATTCCTCTTTTCTTATTTTTCCTATAAATCTTTTGCTTCACCCTCCCATTATTTCCCTGAATTTGATGGAAGATGTATTGTTTTCAACTTCAGCGATCAATCTATCTATACTATTTCCAGCTCCTCGCCCTGATCACTCGTCTCTGCTCGATGGCCGATCTGCCCCGATCCGCGTGGACAGTGGTGGCGAGGGAGGCGGTCGGATGCATCCAGCGAGTGTTTGGTGAGGTTTTGATTGTGGTATGATATGGGAGACGTGAAACGTTGATGAGGGGTGCATTTTTCGTGTTAGATGTGGCGAGTAGTGACTAGATGGCCGATCTGCCTGGCTCATCGTGGGCGGTAGTGGCGAGAGAGGCGGTCGGATGCATCCAGCGAGTGTTTGGTGAGATTTCGTTTCGGTTGTAGGATATGGGAGACGTGAAACGCTAGTGAGAGGTGCAGTTTTTCGTGTTAGAAGTGGGGAGTAGTGACTAGATGGTCGATCTGCCTCGCTCGGCGTGGGCAGTGGTGGCGAGAGAGGCGGTCGGATGCATCCAGCGAGTGTTCGGTGAGGCTTTGATTCGGTTGTATGATATGAGGCGCCTGAAACGTTGATGAGGGGTGCATTGTTCGTGTTAGAAGTGGCGAGTAGTGACTAAGTGGCCGATCTGCCTCGCTCGGCGTGGGCAGTGGTGGCGAGGGAGGCGGTTGGATGCATCCAGCGAGTGTTCGGTAAGAATCTTTCCGGTTGTATGATATGAGGCGCCTGAAACGTTGATGAGGGGTGCATTGTTCGTGTTAGAATTGGCGAGTAGTGACTAAGTGGCCGATCTGCCTCGCTCGGCGTGGGCAGTGGTGGCGAGGGAGGCGGTCGGATGCATCCAGCGAGTGTTTGGTGAGGATTGTCTCTCCGAAAGGCAGTTCTGCTGATTAGGATTCAATCATATTCGAGGCGCTTCGACAGGATCAGTTTTAGCTCGCTACGCGGATTTATTTGGTAGTGATGAAACGAGGATTGGAAAGTAGCAATAATCAGTTTTGCTTTCTCCTATTCCGATAATAATAGACTTTCATTGCAGACTCGTGCAGCGAGTCTCGCGAGCGACTGTCCATCGAGGGAGACGCGGTGGAGATCGCGGATGAGGGGAGAGGGATGAAGCATAGAGGTAAGGTCTTGTCTATGGAGTAGGAGTGGAAATTGAATCTCGAGATGAAAAATGGAGTTGTGTGTGGTTTTACTCTACAGGGTTCACCGAATTAATTATTCTAGACTATGTCCTTCTGCTGACGTAGTGTTGATAGAACTAGGATTTGCGCGGTGAAATATGTAGGAGGAAGAGAGCGGCGCTGATTGCCGAAGAGGCCTTGAGGTTAGGTGGTTTTATCAAATGTAACCGGAGGAATAATCGAGAAATATCGAAATGCGCGTTGGATGTAGTAGAAGTGGAACTCGATTTTGAAGGGTGAAATAAGTAGGAGTGCTGTGGAATGCAGCAGAGAATTGTATAGATTTCATCAAGGACAAGGAATCAATTTGTAACGGGCTCGGCAGTTAATGTGTCGTTCGTGGAACTAGGATACGCAGGGGGCGAGACTTAATTCTTTTTCATTGGTTGCGGATTAGAAGAAAATAATTGATGTGGTAATTGAGAAGATGCGCAGATTGCTGTAAGCCACCAGATTCACATTTTGAGGTAGTAGTGAAACGCAGTTGTGAAGTTTTAAATCTCAAATTCTTGCCTGAAATCAAATTGATCGCCAATGTGTGATTATCTGGTAGCGGCGTAACGAGAATTTGAAGGCTGCTTGCAGTTGGCTTTTCTAAAAATCATTTGATAATGAAAATGTAATTAATTAAATAACTTACCCAATTTTCAGTCGGCTGCGGCTGCACCATCCCCCTCTCCCACATCGTGCGCGGTCTGGCGGCACTGCCGAAGACGAGTGTGGATGAGGAGACGAGGAGATTCTTGGAGGTATGCTGAAACTTCCGTCTCCCTAGCGATTGCTTTGGGAAACTGAAAGGGGATTCGTCTATTTTTGGAAAATGGCCACCCATTGGAAATTGGATGTGCGTATGTAGGGCAGTTGATATGCTATGGTTGAAAGAAGATTGTTGATGTAGGATTAGTTAGGGGGCTGGATGACGAGATGAGGAGATTCGTGGAGGTTCGTTGAACTTGTGATTGGTGGATAGATAGGGGGTGGCTGGAACGCGTTTGTGATATGGATTCACCTGATGGTTTGGCGGTTTCAATGCCGAGTGAATAGTTGAGAAAGTGTCGTGAAGTTGACAAGTTTCTTTTTCGCAAGAAATAAAAGAATCTTCCCTGTTCCACCCCCAGATCACTGTTGTTTCAAATGCGAGTTATTTGTCGTGAATGGGAGGATGGTTGATCGGCCCTTCGCTCACCCACTATTTCAATATTTAAAAGAAGTATTATTTAAATACTCAACCAACTATTCACAGAGATCTCTTCTGCTCTCGCTGTCTGCTATGGACACGGAGGTGGACGAGCCACTCAAGGAGGGAGTGGGCATGCTGGAGTGGCTGGTGCAGGAGGGAGCGAGGTAAGAAAGAAAGAAGCCGATGGGGGTCAGAGAGGGCGGGATGTTGTGTTGATTTCCTTGAGCACCATATCGATACGCGCTTCACAAGAACCGTAATTGTAAGCCCAATCCCGAATAATCAGTGTCGTTGGTTTCCGAATTGGTCTGGGCTAAAATAATAAATGGGAGAATAGGCAAGGGCTACTTACAATTAGCTATCAATAAGCTCCCGATGTGGTTTTGGAAATCAACTCTATCTGGATCGTCTACTCATCCCAGTCAATTTCCTAGGCTGTTCTAATTATCTTCTACGGTAATTCATGCATTGAAAGTAGTTTATCTGCGCTTCATCGTAACTATCTATCGATGAGCGCGTCCGTATGACCAATGCATCCATTGCTATTTACTCGCACAATCGCCTTTCGTAGTGATGATTCAATCCCTCACAAATTTGTATAGATATTACAGGTAGCTAATCCCCGTTCTCACGCGTTTCAGCGGTACTACCAAAGAGTTGCCGATGTGGAATAACCAATAGCTCACTGAAAGCCGTTACAATCTCAACACTATTTCCAGACGCCGCACCGCACGCGTGAAGAAGGAGACGAAGAGTGAGGAGGGAGAGGGAGAGGAAGGGGCGTGGCCCAAGGAGGGGATGCAGTTGTTGAGAGGAATCAAGGCCGCGCTGACGAGGGAGAGACAGGGAGAGGTGAGTGGACGATGAGATGATAGGCTTGGGGTGGTTGAAATTTGAAGCTCTAAATCCAATCAATACTGTTGGCTACTGAACTAACGCTATTTGTTTGGTGTTTAGAGCATGCGGGAAGGAGAAGGAATCAAACACCAGAACCACTACCTGTTTGATAATGCTGGTGAAACTTGAACGTTTTTTTTTGTTCCGCACTCGTGGCACATCTCGCTCTCTATTTTTTTAAAATTATCAAATCATGTTATTTGCAATTAACAACTCAAATTGCAGTTCCACACCGCTCTCATCTCGCTCTCTCGCACGCTCCTCGCCCACTTTGGCCACTCGTTGGACTACGCTGCGCGCCTGTTCGCGGATGTGGGCCATGTGGCGACACGAGTGTTGATCGGAGAGACGAGTACGGTGGAGCTGGCGGGAATGGTACGGTATCTTTGATCGAGGACTGGGTTTATTGCGAATAGAGTACGGTAGACTGCTCAATAATCAATAAATTCTTTCTCAGAAGCCGTCGGGACCGTCGAAGGCGATCGATAAGCTGGCACGATCGCTGCTCAAGTGGGCGCGCGCCGTGAGGGAGGAGGAGGAGCGGGACGAGAAGGAAGTCGAGGTACGGTATGGGGGAGATACTGTAGCGATTACTATGCGGCTATGTGTTTTTTTTGCTATCAGCGCGTTAGGGGGAAATAAACTAGCAAAGTTTCCGTTATACAGAGCGATCAAGGAGTTGGTGCTACGACTTTGTCAATCGGATCTTGGCATACACCATATAATTGGGAAAAAACGTTTGCGACTAAATGCCGGTACTCTAGTTGGGGCGCACAGTGCGAGAGGAGAAGGAGCGGGACTGGGAGGAGGTATGAGGGATATTGTAGAGTTTGTTATGGTAGAAAATACTGATTGAAAATGCGGATGAAGTTGGCATCTGGAATCTTCTGGCGTGCTTGATTGTGAGCGATGGATAGGCACTAGCATGTTTCTGGTAGGACGTAAGTTCTCGGTGAATTGTTTTTGCCAATATGTCTGTGGGTGGCGTTTTACTAGAATAATTCAATTCGTTGTTTTGCGAGTAGTGCAGTTGACGGCGTAAAATGATCAGATGCTGTGTTGCTCCATGCAGGATACAACTGAATGAAGTTGTCTCCTTGTCAATAAGATGTGTGCTAGGTAGAGCAAATCACTAATTTGACCACTAGTTTCGGCATCACTAGTTTCGCCCTATTTTGTTATTGTGCATTGACCATTGACCTGCCACTGTTCCGTCGCACGGTGATTACAAGGTTGCGATGTCGCACTCCTGATAATCTTAGCGTGTTTGGTATTTTGAACTTCTAAAATATTTCTTTTTTTATTGTAACATTGTTTCTCTAATAGGCATCGGGGTGATCAGGGTAGGGATCCGTTGTGAACTGTATTAGAACAGCCGATTCCTGGCTGCCCATTGCAGCTGCTCCCGCTGCGTTTTGCATCTTATTTTAAAATTGTCTCCAATAAGCAGCTATTAGTTAGTTTCATGTCGGGTTGAAGTAGCCGAGGAGTTCTCGTTTCCAATGCTGCAGCTGTGCGTTTGAAAACAAAATATTATTATTATTATTATTATTATTATTATTATTATTATTATTATTACTATTATTATTATTATTATTATTATTATTATTATTATTATTATTATTATTATTAACCAACAATACTCGTTTGCAGCTGCTCACCGAGTGGTCGCAGACGCTGCTGATGCGCACGGCAACTGCAGGGCTGAACACGGTCGTGCTGCAGGCAATGGTGAGTAAATATGTTAATTAGTTAATCAATTAATTAATTAATTTGTTAATTAATAAATATGAGTGATTATGTGAAGTAAATACCCTTGCTTGGGCACCTGGTAGTAGGTAGGTTGTAGAGTAGGAGACCGCGGGGCTGAATACTGTAGTGCTGCAGGCGATGGTGAGTGAATTTATTGACAGGAAAGGAGCATGATGGAATCGAAATGACATAACGTCGTTCTTCTAATCTCACTCATGTAACCTCCCCTCTCCAAGTGTTCATGAACAGGGAATATGGGAAACTTTTCTCATCTGAGGCCTGTATTGTTGTAGCACACGTGTTGGCTTTATTATCATGAAGGGGCTTTTTTCTTTTCTAATCCCACCCCTGAAACCTCCCCTTCGCAGGTCTCGATGGACAGGGAGCGACGCGAGGAGCTGCTGCCGCGTGTGTGGAGCGGCAAGGAGGCAGTGAGGAGGATGATCGAGTGAGTATCGGAGATCAGTTTGTGATAGATAGTGACTACCGTACCTCGGTCCCTTTGTGAGGTGGATATAGTGTGGACTGTATAATTGGATCGAAGAATTGCTACTGGCATTAGGAAAAGCTTGATTCAAATTTGTTTATTTTACTGGAATTTCGCAACACAATTGTATGGAAAGTTAATTCTAGTCATTTGATACATTGTTGGTGGCAGAAACCACCGGATGATGAGAGCTTTGATGGAACTATAATAAATTGATTGATTATTTAATTAATATTAATTTGCAGTGACTGCCTGTCCCTTCTGCTCGCCTCCGCGACGCTCGACGAGCAGTACGTGAGGAACGCGGATGAGCATGTGAGTATGGGTTACGGTAGAGGATTACGGTATAATTAAAAATATACGGTAGGTCAGAATGATGGTACAGTATGGGATGGTGGACAGGTTGGCTATTGGCTTCGCAAGGTTGTGATAGGTGAAGGATGTTCAGAATTTGTAATGGAGCCATAATAGATTTTCCAAAAAAATTACAATATTCACTCTTCGTTTCATCGTGAAGATCAGACATCAAATACCATCAGCCGACGTCTGTAGTGCATGGACACGCGTATCCACACCTGCCGTGCAACTCTAGGCTGCAGCGGGTTTCCATAGGATGACTGTCGCGTGGAATTATGATTGCTGTGGACTGCCTTGGATAATTAGGAGAAGAAATATCCATTCCCAGTCAACCTCCGTCGTCGCCTCTCCATCCCACCGTCGATGCGCATCTGGCGCACGCCGTTTGCCTCTTCATGATGAGCAGACGGCGCGTGCTAGAGGGGAACGTCCACTGTATTGTACAAAGCGCTTGAAATACGTTGAGCATGCGTGTCTTCTAGGTCTAGGCTACGGTGGGTTCTGATATTGCAATGATAGGGGAAAATATCAATGCCAGGTGCGTTCGAACCGTAAAATAATACTATCCTTTTCGTATTCAGTCAACCTCCGTGGTTGCCTCTCTCCCTCCCGCAGTTGATGCTCATCTAGCACGCGCCGTCTGCCTCTTCCTGCTCAACTGCACGCCCTATCTGGCGGCCAAGGTGAGGAATTTTTATATTTTTTTTTGCCACTTTACCCGTGAAATCAACACGAACAAAACTGGTTGCATTCGAGTGTCATAGTGTAGTCATTTGAGGATCTGTGATAGAAAAGTTGATCGCTTCTTGTTCCTTGAGGAAAAAAATTTCTATGAGTTTGGAATCGACGCATTCCGGGAAGGTTGCTGATTGTGCGCTGCGAAATAGAGGAAACACGTTGATTATGCAGAGCTTGGCCATGAAAGAGGCTGTTTCGAGGATGTTGATAATCTCTTGAAATCTGGTTCAAAACTCGAATTCCTCCTTCCAGTGAATTCGCGTAGCGTACATTCCCTATATGTTACGAGTGCTGCCTTTTCTAATTCCTTCTTGCGTGCATCTTTTTTTTTAAACCAACCACTCCTCTCTTTGCAGATCTCGCCGGCCGACCTGGCGACGTGGGAGCGGCTGCGCGCGATGGACGCGGTGTGTGCGCGCCTCGTGCTCGAGCGGACGAAGCCGGAAGCGGTACGGTATGGGGGGAATCAGGGGATCGAGGACTGACTTTTTATTTAAAGTTTGGAGTTCATCTTGGAAAGGAACTGCAAACGCGGTGATTCCTTGCATCGTAGCATAGGCTTATTCTGAGCTGAATAAGGATTGTTGATGAGTTGGACACATGTACTGGAAAAATATACAGGAATTACAAGATTCTCAGATCTAATCACTATTGCATAGGGCAAAGAGTATGGTAGGCGATCAGGAACTGATCTTATTCTTCACCTCTTCAGATCCAATCGCTCTTCGCCGCGCTGCCCGCGCTCGTCGAGTCGTTCACGCCTGAGGCGACTGTGTTCAAGCATGAGGAGGAGGAGGTAAGATATTGATCTTTGATTGTTATCTGTGGATTCGTATTCTGGACAGAATCTAGAGTTTGAGAACATAATTCGGAGGAGAAATAATCGGTCCCCACCTCATTTGTGCCGCAGGAACAGTTGATGAGGGGAAACATTCCGTACAGGTTGATATTGCTGGCATTGTTGTTTACTAAAAAAACTGATCTGTTGATTGGAGAGGTGCTACGAGTTGCTCTTTGTGATTATCCATACTCCATTGCAGACCGAGTCGCCAGCAGATGCCGAAGGAGAGAAGAAGGAGGAGGAGAAGGAGGGAGAGAAGGAAGGAGAGAAGGGAAAGGGAGAGAAGAAAGACAAGAAGAAGAAGGAGAAGAAGGGCGAGAAGGAGAAAGAGGGAGAGAAAGAGAAAGAGGAGGAGAAGAAGGCTGCAAAGAGGAAGAGGGTGAGAGACACTTGATCGTTGATTTCGAGCGATTGTGAGAGGATTTGAGAGAAATTGTAAAATCTGCACAAGGCAGTTTCGTGGCGAGCCAGTGGGTGATAGTAATTGGCTGCTTGATTGAATTGATCCAGTGAGGGAAATTAGTGAAAAAAAAACATTCAACTTTACTAAGTCGGAAAAAATGCACAGTTTACAATGTTGATTTCATGTCTCGAAGACCATACAAGATCATTTGGGACTTGAGAGCATCACTATCACCTCGATTGCCGTGTAAAAAAAATTATCGCTTCGTATCTTTACAGGAAGCCGGCACGGATCCGGCTAAGACGGCGTCCGTTCTGACGCTCACGCGCGTCGCCCGCCTGGCCGCGGACGCGCTCTCCGACCGCGCGGCAGTTCCGGCCGAGGCGGGTGCAGCAGCCCTAGCTGCAGCCAGCGTCTGCCTGACGGCTGCGGCGCCCGCAGCAGTGCGACCGGCTGCAGAAGCAGCCGCGGCTGCGGTGTACGAGCTGGCCACGAGGTGAGTCGAGTGGGGTTTCAATATGTGGGTATAGTCATGGGAAGGTGGCATCGATGATCAATCTGAAATCTGCTTTAAAAAAAACTGATATTCGCAGAAGCGTTTGATAACAGGAGTGTTGTTACACTAGTATGTTATTGCGGATGAATGCACTCCAAGTTAATAGAATCTCGTGTGTCACTTTTAAAGTAAGATCAAATTTACATGGAAACGCTATCAACGTCTAGGTTTAACTTGATATTACCACAAATTTGAGTGTTCATTGATTCTGGATGGACGTAGAATACTATAACGATCACTTATTTGTCAAATTCCTGGAGGCGTAGTTTGTAGGTTTCACGAACTTGACATGGTTGCGGATCTAGGTTTCACTAGATTGCTATATTTTTGGATTGGGACGTTTGAAGATTCTTGGTTGGGTCTGATTTCAAACTATAACCAATAAATTCAGATGCCTGGAGGTGTACGGCGAGGCGGCGGCGCAGTCGGGCATGCTGGCGGTCGCACTGGCTGCAGCTGCCACCAGACAGCCGCCGGCCAATGATTACGAGAGGTAAGAAACGATCTTTTCATTGTTTAATGAGTTTTATCTGCATATTTGTGTGCATTTGGTTGAGAAAATCGTGTAGATTAGCTCTAGGGTACTCTGTGGAGAAGTAGCGTAGTGCACATTGGCTGTCGCGCTGGCTGCAGCTGCAACCAGACAGCCGCCGGCCAATGATTACGAGAGGTAAGAACCGCTCAATCAAGCTTTGTCATACTTTTTCCTGTGTAAATTGGGCAAAATAGGGGTGTTTTATATAACTAGGGACGCCGGGTTTGGGAGAGTAGCAATAGTCGGGAAGAGCGGTCGCTGGCTGCAGCTGCAACCAGACAGCCGCCGGCCAATGATTACGAGAGGTGAGTGAGGAGAAAGTTCGAAATGTTTTGAAATTAATGGCGAGAGTGTGGCCAGAGGAAGTGCTGCTTACGAGATTCCATATTTCCGTCTGCTGTTAGCTCGAACAATGTAGGTTTGACTTCTCGATCACAAAAAAAAGTGTTTGGCACATCACCTATCGTTGCGGTTTCACCAGGCGATCAAGAGCTGTTGTGTTGGGCAGTCATCAATTCTCCCTCGTTCCCCTTAGCGTTACTAAAAATAAAATAAATTCGATAATCTCCCTGATTACAGATCGCGCGCCGAGCTGCTGCAGCACGCCCGGCTACTGGCTGCTGCGGCAAGACACTGCAAGCAGGGACTGCTGAAGGATCAGGTGAGGAGTGAAGAAGGAAGTAAGGTGTGCTCTAGACGCGCCGGGTTAGAGGTGGCGGAGAAGGTCTCGAAATTAGAAGTTTGAAGCACGACAAGTAGAGAGTGTTGAAGGATCAGGTGAGAATTGTTTCGACCTACAAAACGACATTTAATCGGAGAATCGGTCCAGCTCTTTGTCTCATATTGCTGCTGAAACTTGAGATTTGTATGAGGTTCGCCTACGAACAGTTGCCAGTGAAAATTTCATTTTGAAAGAAGGAAGCCGATCGACAATCGAAATAGCGGGCCATTGTGGCGTCTCATAGAAAAGATGAAACCCACTTTCTCTTGTAAATGTAACCCGCTATCTAGCTCTCAAGAATTTGTTTTATCAGCGAGGAAAAAGGTACCAGATTGAAGTAGAATGCGACTGGATATCTCATAGTAACGTCGTAACAGGGAATGTGCAAGTGTCGCTCTGCTCATAAGTCTTGTGAGTACTTTGCCAGCGCTAGTACCCGAGTTTAAATGCGTTACTTGCGCCCGGAATAGCAAACTAATTCAAACCAATCCGCAGGTGTCGCTCTACTCGCAGCTGCTGGCGCGCCTGTTGCAGGCTGCGGCTGCGCACGCGGAGAAGCTGCAGAGCAGGGGAGGAGCTGTTGATGGTCAGTGATGAAATACCCTTCCAAATGGTTCTATAGCGTGTTGTTTGAGCGAAGATACTTTGAAATGGTGATTATGACATAGTCAAAGAAAGTGCTAGATGGGGAAGGGGGTGTGGCGCAGCTGGCATGGCTGCAGCCCACGCGGAATAACAATGTCTCTCAGAATTGCATTGTCACATGTTAGAAGGAAAGGACAGCATGGTTGAGCACAGTTGCAAAATCAATACTAGAATGCAATGCGTGAGTGAGTGCCGATATTGGATCGGAAGGCGCATCAACTGCAATATTTCCCACTGTGAATTGGAGCCGCGCAGTTTCGCTAACAAGGCATCGCGAGAGTTAGCTTTACTAGATCACTGATGCCGGTCGCAAGAATAATAATTTTAACCCGTTTTCTGTGAACGTTTTGCCAGTGAATCCAAGCTGCGTGTTGATTACGAGGAGGCAAGAATCATTAGAGTAGTGCTAATTCGAGGTCGGCTATTGCCCAAAATATCATTTAATCAATAAGAATTACAGGTACCACCGGTCCCTCTGCGGCGAAGCGTCGTCGCGACGAGCAGCGCACGCTGCACGCGGCTGCCAAGGCCGCGAATGCGGTGAATGACGAGGCGCACTTCGCCAAGGTAAAAACTGTTTTTTTTTTCCTTTAATGACTTACTATAGTGAATAGCGGTTTTTTTTCAATAAGGGAACCCTACTAGTGACTTAATGTTCTGCTAGGTAGATTTAGTAGGATGAAGTTGTGGGGCACTTGGGTAAGATTATGAGAGGAGAATGGGATTAGAAGGAGTAGCGACGAGCAGCGAAGGCCGCGAATGCAGTGAATGATGAGGCGCACTTTGCCAAGGTGAGGGAATGAAGGAGTATGGCGTTAGAAGTTTGGCTTGCGTTTGCGAAGATGAATCCCGGACGTATCGTGTCAGGGTTCGATATGGTTCTTTCATGATAGTGGTGAAACGCTGACTCCATTGCCTGCATGGACTCAGATTTGCTGAGTAAAAAGATGAGAGCTACGCACCAGGAACACTGCGGTCCCATTTGGCCTACTAGAACTGAAGGTTACCCAGATTTCTCAATACGAAAGGCGAAGCAGGGAGACTAAAAAAATATGAATCTGTCGATATTTCTCTGGGTTTTTGTGATTATCATGCTTCATAGCTTCATCACAGCTCTTTTATCATCCTTTATCGAGTATCAGACTGATATCAATCAGTCTCTCTCCTCTCATTCTCCTCTAAGATGGCTGTGATTGGGGGAGATTCAATTGCTGTCTCGGTCCTCCCTGGAGAAGATCGGCCACTGACGACGGCTGAGTGCCCAACTGAAGATGACAGAGATCAAAGATCAGTCGAGAGAGATCAAAGATCAGTCAGCACCTCTCTCAGCTCCGTGTAGTACCACTGCGAGACGACGATACCGTCCTCGATGTGGCTGAATTATCGATCGATAATTGATTTTAATTTCGAGAATACCTCGAGATGGTGAGCTTCTGCATGGGAAGTTTGGAGCGAGAGACGCGGCGGGGGCGAGTCTGAGAAGGAGAGAAGGATGATCTTTGGTCTTTGATCTCTGATCGATGGTCTTACAGCGCGAGAGCTGGCACGACGGGCGACCGCAGTGCTGGAGCCGCGCGACTGCGAAGTAGACTTGTCCGCCTGAGAGATCAAAGATCAGAGATGGAAGAGAGATCAAAGATCAATCCAACCTGTTGCTCCTGCTTCTCTTGCTTCTTCTTCGGATCTCTGGGAGGAGGAGGAGAGGGAGCAGTGGCCGGAATCTTGGGGTAGTTCTTCGGTGCGGCGCCCTTCTCCTTCGAGGCCTGAGTTGAGAGATCAAAAATCAGTTGTCAGAGTTCAAAGATAAACCTTCTTGGGATCAAAAGGTGGCGAGCGGGCGGTGGTCACGTCGGAAGTCGGGGCGTCGTTTCGCTGAGATCATAGATCAGTTACAGTACCCTCTACCGTAACCCTCCGATACCGTACCCCTTTGATTCCGGCCTTGTTGAGTGACTTAGCGTGATTCTCCCTCTTCTTTGCCTGTCTGGCATCAGCCGGATTGGCACTCTTCGATTCACTCGACGAATTTCCTTTCTTTCCGGAAGCGGAAGAAGGACCAGACTTGCCGCTCTTGGTCGAGCTGGCTGGAAAGGGGGTTACTGTAGTGAGGAGGATACGGTATGATGACGTTATCGATTGACTCGTCATTCTCACCGGTGGATGGAGTCTTGACGGGTCTCTTGTCTGCGGGAGCTCTCTGGAGAGAGGGCGCCTTGGCAGCTCCCGCTCCCTTCTTGGCCGGAGTCTTGCCTGGAATTGATTTATCGATACCGTAACCACGGTTACCGTACCATTGGGAGCGCGCTTCGAGCTAACACTCGTCGATTTGCCACTAGTGGATTTCGCGGCGCCCTTCTTGGCTGCCTGAAGGAGTACTGCAGAATACGGTAGACATGTTGCTTCGAAAGGGCTCCAATACGGTAATATATCGATTTCTTCGAAATTAGGGAGTGTCTCGATTACGGTATTTGGTCGTACGATAGTTCTCGATACGGTATTGATTTGAGATATCGATGTGACGTCAATTTGAATACACTATCGTTAAGGTTACAACAGTTATCGATTCGCATAATCTCTGGTTACGGTATTTCTTCCTCACCGGCAGCGCCTTTCCGCCTTTCTTGCTCTTGTTACTGGCATTAGCGCCCTTCTTGTTAGCACCTCCCTTGAGCTGCAATCGATCGATAGAGATACAGTATCTCCCATCGATCGCAAACTGACCGTCTTCTTGCTATTTGTCTTCTTCTTCGAACAACAACCCATTGCTTGTTGTTAACGGTTGATTGCGAAAACGAGTGGTTGCGAGATCTTCAAAGGACAACAATAAGTACGGTAACCAAGGGAGGACGGTATCCGGTGTACCCTGGATACCCTTGGGGTGGGGCAGGATCCTTACCTCGGCGCTCCTCCGGGAGAACCGCCCTCTGCGAGAGTGAAGATTGGAAATGGAGGAAGGAGAGGAGAGGGAGAGGGAAGATGATTGCGAGAGGATATGAAAATTGAGTTGTTGAGTGGGAAATTGGCTCTGTGATCCTGTTTTATTGATTTATTGTTCGCGGATTTGAGAGATGATCTAAATTGAGAGTGAAGAAGTTTTTTTCTCAAGGGCTGTTACTAGCTGCTCAACTAATCGATATTACCGTATCTATCAATCTATACTCTCCTCAGGTGATGCCGTTCGTGCTGTCGGACTGCCTGCTGCCGCTGCGCATGGCGCCGCCCTCGATACAGTACCCCGCCGTGCTCCTGTCGCAGGCCGTCGATCGATACGGACGGTGAGTGGGGAGGGGTACGGTAGCTGTGCGGTATTTGAGTCTCATGTTGGTGGATGGAGGATCTGTGTCGCTCTTGGACATTATGGGTCGTAGTGGGCGACATTTTGTGATGAAGCTTTGGATTTGTCTCAATCTATATCAGATTTTTGAGGGTGGAGAATAGGGGAGACGGTAGTGGCGTACTGTATCCATTGATCGATAACTGATCTCTCATATTTCAGCTCCTTCCTCGCGACTTGCCTTCCGCCCGCGCAGCGTCTCGCCTACACACGAATGTTCCCGACCTTCAAGGAGATGAACAGAAGAGTCGTGTAAGACTACGGTAGCCACACTCGGCCCTCCTATCGACTACTGACTTTATTGATTGATAGTGATTGAATTACGGTATATTATCGTGAGATTGTGTGCTTTTATCGATTACAAAATCAAAACACCTAGCAAACCGGTTAGTTTGACCCCGTTTGAGTATCTCAAAATTTCGCTTATGATCAATTCAAAAATATTTGGACGTATTTTTCGAAAATTCACATCGCATTCCTTATTTTGCTCACAAGTTTCACGCCTGTTGTTATTGTTGTTACGCTGCCAAGCACTGATAAAGATAGAAAAATCATCAGTTAAAGTTTCAATATAATTGTGTGGAACAAAAGATAAGCTGCAGAGCAGAGGATTTGAACTCTGCGGTCGAGCATAAGTCTATGCATGAATGTAGGCTTGAATCGATGACGCAACGGCCGGGAAAGAGGGGCTAACCCTCTTTTTCTCTGCACTTTTCCCTCTCTCCCGCGTATTCGGAGTGTTTCAGCCCCCTCGATGGGACGTGCGTTTTAAGATGTCTCATGAGAGAGGGGAGTTGTAGCCCCGAGAGGAGACTCGTGTTTTGGGGTTTCCCCTTCCTGGTGCAGAGCTTGCGTGAGTAATGATAAGACCAGCATGTTTCTCGTGAGAGACATCAGGGAGAGGCGAGTTGTAGTTCAGGGTTGGGCGAAAATTTTACGGTCTCTCATTTCGCAATGCTCTCTCGCCGGTCAGACAAAGCGAGAGAGCATGGAAAAGTGAGAGACCGTAAAATTATCGCCCAACCCTGTTGTAGTTCCTTCACTATTGAGACTCGTGTGGTTTCCTGCTTGTTTCGTGAGATATCTCCATCCAGACGAAACGTGCGTGTGTCCCTCATTTATGATAAGGTCAACGTGTTTCTCATGAGAGAGAGATGGGAGTTATAGCCTGAGGGAGTCTCATGAGGGGCTGTTTCTTGGTGTTTCCCCTTCCTGGTCCATTTCGGAAATAAATCATGAACTGCTTGATGCTCTAGCTATCTAGTGAAACTTGTTTTGTGTGTGTGTTTCGTATCTAGTTTGTTCTGGAATAACGCATTTAATGAATTCGCATCGATCAGATTTCAATGCAATGTGAAACCTCGATTGTTTGTTTCACTCTTTGACTCATCAAACGCCCCATGCATTACCATAATCACTCTCGAACTGGGGTAGCATGTCACTTTACTGCGTCAATTGAGGGGAGCACCTTCCGAATTGCTCCGACTCTCTCATTTTTACACGCTCTCTCGCCGGTTAGGGAAGAACTCTCGTCAATTACAATAGATGAGTGCCTTCCATGACTTGTCACAGTCTTTTTGTTTCGCGTACTGTCACCGATTAGAGTTACAAGGGTCAATAGCCTTCCGATGGGTTGCGTTGCTCGTACTCTCTCATTGTCCCATGGTTTCTCGCTCTGTCTGAGGGACAAGAGATTGAGTAAATTGGAGAGACGACGGCCTCTAGAAATCAACTCGGTCAAGCGGCTAATCAAATCAGCTTCTCAAATCTTTTTCCTTCGTTCCCTTAGTTCTTGCAAGTTTCGGGCGATAAAAGGCCGAGTTTCGGCGCAATTTAGTCGTTTGGCATTGTAGCCTTGTTTACGTATCTAACCTGTATCTCGAAATAGCCATTCAATTGCGTGTTCGTGCTTTCTTTACTTTGTAAGAACTCTTTCACAGCCTTCATTTGATTGGAGCATGATGCACTAAGAGTGCAATATCGAACAATGGTCGTATTCTCAAGATTCTATCTGTCTGATAAATGAGATTAGGAGAATGAAATCATTGCTGGTCCGACCAGATGCGATCGCGTTTCGAAAAAGGATTTGAATAGACATAGAAAACATATTCATGTGATCGCTCCGATCTCTTGAGCCAGATGTGCAAAGATTACTGTAGCGTAGCACCGTTTTGAAGAGATTCTCTTCATTCTCCACTCTTTTTGCTGTAACCTGAGCAATTTCTTAATTCGAGAATCTCTCAAATCAGCAGCTCGACGGAATTAGAAAGTTTGGGGAAAGAGCGTGTCTAGTGCCTTTTTTGCAGCGCTCTAGAGGATACCCAAACGGCCTAGCCATCGTTTAGATGTCTCCACCTTTTTTGAAGTACTCTAGAGTAGATAAGGTTGGCACAATCGGTTATTCTCTGATAGGATCGGATCGAAATGGGAGTTCTGGGTGTTCTCTGTTCCATCTCATTTCTGTTCTTGGCAGCCTGATCCCTCTGCGATTGGAACTTCAAGAAACAAACCCTTGTTGTTCTCCATGATCTTTCACACCGTTACTGAAGAGAGTTCGCATTGCATTGATTAAGCCGGTGAGATCTTTTGCTGGAATTCTGTCAATTTTCTGGCTGATTATTAAGAGATTGCGCAAAGGGACTAAATGTTCATTCATCAGCCCTATTTTTTCCTCCTATTTCTGATGCGACTATAGTTCGTTGTTTCACTCTTCGTTTCTCAGCTGTCACCCGAAACTCAATCCGACTCATCTTTTTCTGGCCTGGAGGACGCCTCCTTTCCACCCGTCCTCTGAGCGTTTGCAGGTTGCTTCTCGATGTAAACCACCGGAAATGTTTGGTTTCTCTGCATCAAAGCTGCATCAAACTTTCACGGGTCCGCTGGGTTTCCCTAAACATTTCTCTAGTTGCCTAACCTTCACTCTTCTGCAGACGTCTTTCACGTGTATTTTGTGCGAAACGAGAGATTTCGATCTCCAATCAGATCATAACGGGTTTCTCTCAAAATAAGTCTCGTCTCCTACATCCTTTCTGCACGTGAACTCGGCAATGAACATGGTAAATTCCTACAATCAGGCCACCACTTCCAGTTCTTCCACTGGTGTGAAGAACCCTCATCCGACTCTCTCACTTTCACATACTCTCTCGTTTCTCTGACTAGAGATCATGAGGAATTGAGAGAGCATTCCGCGGTGTGAGATTTCACGCTCATCAACATCCTTTCCGACCCTGATTGCCTATCTTTAGCTCCTTTCTCATTCTACGCTTTCTCGGCTATCAGAGAAACCAGAGACAATTTGATAAGAAGAGAGTGTGATCATGATAGCCCCTCCTCCTCTCCACTACTCAAGGTTGGACAAGGTTGGTCAGTAGTGGTCGTAAAGTGGAACTGTCTCTATGTAAAATGGCGAGAATTGCAGCCACTCTCTCAATTTCGCGTGCTCTCTCGCCTCGGAACCCCAAGTTGCGGAGTTTTATTGGTGTTTTTCCCGGTTGGGCGCAAAGGCAAAACCGTAATCACAGCGGTCTACCCTTCCCTTTGTCTCACTTGTTATCTGCATTCTTATCAGTGGCGCCTGAAACAGTCGAGCATGCTTTGGGGCTTTGATGACTAAAGGACGATTCTCCGTATATTGCAGCTTCTATTACTAGTATTTGTTTGCACTTTGATTCATCATGCAAAGACGATTTATTTTCTCTTGCTCTTGAAACACGCGTTGATGCTTTGAAAAACTATGTTGTTTCAACATAAAAAATCGGTTGTTTGATGTAGAAGGTTTTGCATAGTTCAAATCGTTGAACCTCAATTATGCACATGAAACATCACTCCTCGAACCTCTTCTCATCTGTTATCGTTGAAACTGAACTCGCCGTGCGCTGCAAGTAAATATCATCCGGGATCCGCGTGTTCTCCTTCTCTCATTTCTTTTATTGCGATTCTCTGCTCTCTTGTCGCTCAGAGAGGCGAGAGAGCACGTGAAACGGAGAGACGGAGAACATTCACTCGCTTCTCTCACTCACACATGCAACAACTGTCCTCTGTCTCTTCCCCAGTCCTCTTTTTCCTCCCTCCCCTCCCTCCCTTCCTTCAGAGATTCCCTTCCCTCTCTTCTCGCAAGTGATCCCGCTGATTCCCCTTTGCTTCTCTCAGCCATTCTCGAGTCCCGCACGTCTGCAACTATCTACTACGCATTGTTGTTCATGTGTTTCGCGAAACTTCGGGACGTTTCGAAATGATGGGCTTAAAACTCAATCAGCACTTCCTTGATCCAGGAACGATCCTCCTGCTATTTTCCATCGCCTTATGTTTATGCTTCGCGAAGCTTCGAGAGGTTTCGAAATGCGTGGCTTATAATGAGGACATTCATTGATCAGTCACAGCACTCCTGATTCCTTTCTATTATTACTTCCGATTTCGCGAAGCTTCGGGAATTTCTTGATGATTGGCTTAAAAAGGAGACTTTCTAGGCCCCCTCACAAACCCCTCGCCTCTAAGCCCGAGCAGGCATGGGGGAGGCCGGCACAGCGCGACCCGCCAAGGGTGAGTTGATCGATGATCTTTAATCTTTGATCGTTGATCTCTCAACTATATCAGGATGGCTGCGACTGCTGATCGAATCGGTCGACGTGCCTCTCGATCAGAAGGTAATCGATAACCGATTACCGTACCCCTACTGTAACCTCTTCCACTCAGGACCCGCACCGTCTGCACTTCTCTACCGTGCAGTCCCTGATTCCGGGCGCGCACGGTCTCTACTACCGCGGCGCGGACGGCGCGCGCAAGGCCCTCGCGTGAGTCGCGGTGTGGTGTGTGGTGTGCGACGCCGTTTACTAAACGTCGCCGCCGATATCTGTGAAACGTCGCTGCAGGGTTGCGTTTGCAAGTGTGTGTCTATGATAGAGACAATATGTTGTCCGCATCACTCATGAAAGGGCGATAAATGATGGTGATAGAGAGTGATGCGTTTACGAGCGTTAGACGCGCTCTAAATTCGCACTTTTTGCTGGGTTTTATGGCGCTTATTCGGGGCGAAAACCGCACGAATCGTTGACCAATTAGCGCAATTAACCTTGCGATTAACCTCTCAAGGAGCGACAAAGTTGGCGAGTTCGAGCGAGAAACTTGATCCGAAATGGTGAATGTGTTGATTGATTAGTGCGCATCGGCTAAAGTGTGGAGACCATCGCAGAGGGAAAACAAGAATTGCGTCATCATAACGTCATTTACACTAGATATGAGGGATCACAGTCGAAAGTGTGGTTCAAGGAGTATTATTAGAGGCGATATTTATGATTGAATCATCATTAGGCAATTCAGATTCGACGGATTCGGCAATGTTAACGCGCCTGAAGTCGGATGGGAAGAGCAGAACATTTTCGTCCATCTAGGTCAGTTGATCTTTGATCTCTGTCTAATCGATACCGTTGTGAAGTACCGTAACCGCATGATAACCGCACCCTGTAGCTCACGGCCATCGATCGGGCAGCGTCTTTGGATGTGGTGGTGTGGTGCGGGGTGCAACATCATCGGGCGACGTTTCGGAAACGTCGTCCCCCTCCTCACCACTCGACGCCTACACCACGGCCACGGACCGCTTCGAGAAGACCGTCTCGCTCGTGCAGAAGATGATGACGGGTACGGTAGGCACACTAGACACCGTAACCGGTTACGGTAACCACACCACGGTTACTGTAACCGAGTACGGTAGAATACCGTAACCATCGTTCTGTTGTTTCCCATCTGGTAGTGTAGTGCTCACCAGGAGCAGAATTACATCCGGTCTGGACTAATCAATAATTGGTTATCGGTTGATCAACTAAATTCGATAATTGCAGCCAGTACGATTCGCTCGCCGAGAAAGACCTCAAGAGTTGCCGCTGCTTCTCTTGATTCCACATCCGAGGTTCATTAATTTCTATTGAATAGACCTTGAGTATTTGTTGATGATATATTGAAGTTCCGCTGATTAGTTCCTTTCATAGAGTGGATGAAACATATCTGATTTGTCGCAAAAGATCACACGATATCTAGAAATTTTTCAAATTGCATCATTATTAGGCAATATTTACGGAAATGATTGCAGGAAGACACGATCTCCAAGCGGTACAAGGAGGAGTGTGAGGGATTGAGGAAGAGGTGATTTCAGAATTTTGATTTTCATCTGGAATCAAAAGGAACTACATCAGGAAGGGAAGTTGTCCAAAGCAAGTCGATTTTTTCTGCAAGGATTAGAGAAATAGAGACGCTGATAACGTTACAATCAAGTCGTTAGGCCCGAAGTGCGACTGCGTGATTAATTGCCGTGCCTTGGGGGCAACTGCTGCACGTATCTTCCGGAAGTTCCTGAGCATTTCGAAATCATTGCTCAACAATAAGTAAAATAATGACAAAAATTCTACAATAACAGTAAATGCTTGACTAGATTAGAGTCTCAGAAAAGCGGCAAATTTCAGAGTAACCGACCTCGAGTCCGAACTCTCAACCGCCCATGAATCCATCGATGAGGCCAAAAACCAGGAGAACAGGGAGATGAACATGCGTGAGGATTCCGATTTTCATTTTTCGACAGTTTATTGCGACAAATCATGAACAACTTCTCGCATCCGTTTTGATATTGATGTGAAACACATTCAATGCTAAATCTTCGTCGTTGAACTGATGACCAAAATTCCCATGAATCCCATTCCCCTTGCAGTCCGAGAATCAGCTGCCTGTGCGGAGGCGCGTCTCGACGAGGCCGAGCGGATGGCAGAAGCAGCTACGCGGAGAGCGTGTGAATCAGACCATACATGTGATGTAAGTTACCGTTCAGAGTACGTTATCATAGAGAAGGAGTAGGCAAGTCACAGTAAACATTTAATCAGAGAGAATTTTTGACCCGCCAAAAGTGCTGAAATTAGTAGAGTTCCGCAAGTGAAACAGCTCCAAATCGAGACATTACTTTAATCAATGTCTCCCCTCATTCCTGTCTCCCTTGGAGGCGTCTCTCGGTCAAAAATGAGAGGGAGACAATTCGAGAGACGTCTCCATTATATTTACATATCGAAATCTCACTTTTCTCCCCCACCGGCCGCAAGGATTGGGGAGAGAAGAATGGAGAGGCGTCTCTCCCTCTCCTCTTCATAAGAAAGGAGACAAGAAAATGTAATATTAAAATGAAGGGAGACGCCTCTCGTCTCCTCTTAAAATTGGAGACACGAGTCTATCCTTTGTTCCCTGTCTCCACGAATGTCTCACTTGCGGAACCCTAGAAATTAGTAGCAGTACATTTTTATCGAAATAAATAGCAAAAAAAGTAATGGAGGTATGGGGAATCGAACCCCAGACTTCTCGCATGCAAAGCGAGCGCTCTACCCCTGAGCTATACCCCCGATGCGAACAATCCTCTGCGTTTCCACAATCATAGCGCGTCTATTTGTTTTTCTCCCATCAAAGTTCCATTTCGAAATGTGAATCGAAATTCACCATCCCTACAGTGTATCCAATACAGATTAACTTGATTGAGTAATGATACATCGATAAATCGATAACTTGGTTGATCTTTGATCTCAGGCCGAACGCCAACGAGCGGACAAAGCAGAATGGTCCCTAGGAGAGCACCGACAGTGGCTCGCCGATTCTAAATCAAGGTTCTCTTTTCGAAACTATCGATTTTTCGCTTTATCAACTGTAGTCAAGGTACTGTGACAATACCGTAATTTTGCAGAATCACGCAACTCGAAGGACAACTCGAGGAGGCCAACAGTGAGGTACTGTAGTCTCATCGTTGATCTTTGATCTTTAAGATGATCTTTGATCTTTGATCTTTCAACTGATCATTGATCTTTGATCTCTGCAGCGCACCCGCCAGCAAGTGCGCGCCGACAAAGCCGAGTGGACGCTAGGAGAGCATGTCAACTGGCTGGCGGAGAATAAGGCCAGGTACGGTAGGATTACGGTAGTGGATCTTGTGGTAATAATCCATATCAATCGATAATGCAGAACCGAGCAACTCGAGCGATCGTTGAGCGGTGCACAGGATCAGGTAATTGATGAATCTACCGTACTACCAGTACCGTAACCTTACCGTATCCTCAATCAGATCACCGACCTGCGCGACCGGGCTGAACGTGCTGAGTGGAACTACGAGGAGGAGAAGATGAGGCTGAAGGAGGAGAAGGAGAAGTTAGTGGGAATTCAGTGTTTCGAAATTCCAAAATGATCTTCGTAGTTACCCACGCTTCCGTTCAAGCTGAAAGTAGCACACTATTTGAAACACAACCGATTCAATTCATACTGTGAAAAAACACCGGAGTGATTGCATGCGATAAGGTGAAGTGTGGATAAGAAAGTAGAAAGTGCATTGCAGGACCCGAGCAATCACCGAGGCCGCAGCGTCGGCCACCACGGAACTGCGGGAGAAGGTGGCATCCATTGAGAGCGAGCTTTTCCTTCGGTACGATTTTAAAAATAAGTGCAGAAAGAGGTCCGGGAACTTTCCTGTTTTTTTTGGCGAATGAGCGGAATGAGGGGTTGGAATGAGAATGGTAGGGAGAGAATACTCTGTAGGAATATGTGGGGCCAATAAACAGGAAAGTGCCGAGGTTCTTTCGTTTCATATTTTGTAGAGGAACTAAAGGAAAAATCGTGGAAGGCGTTTTGAAAGGAACTTTAAGTGTCTTGCGAAACATAACTGAAGCAGAAATGAAACAATGATTGAATATTCCAGTGCCCCGCCCGTCATTCCTCCCGAGCACGCTGAAGCTGACACTACCGTCGCGTCGGGCACTCACTCGGAAGACGATGAGGAGAAGGAAGTGGAGGTGAGATCAGTTCGGCATCAAGTGTAGGATAGCGCTAGGTGAAGTAGGGTGGCGGTTGATTTGGGATAGGAATGCACTGAATGCGACACGACCGTTGCATCGGGTACATATACGGAGGATGAGAAGGAGCAGGAGGTGAGATCAGCAGGGCTTGAATGAATGGAGTGCGCTAGGAGAAGGTAGCTGATTCATTAGCAAGGGATAAGGTATGGAATCTGAGTGCGACACCACAGTTGCTTCGGGAACGCATTCGGATGGGAAGAGGAGGAGATGATCTGGTTGCAATATTGTTATTAATGCATTATTCAGGCTACGATCGACCTCGACGGCAATATCATGGTTTGTCTATTCGTTGAAACATACCATGACAACTGCACCTTTTACTCCTCCCTTCCAGGTCGAAGAGGACATTCAACTCGTCACCATCACCCACGTGCAGGCTGCCGCCCCAGAGAGGGAGGATGAAGTGGCTAGGGAGGATACGGTGGAGCAGCTGGAGTCGCGGTGAGGGACAGTATTGATTTTTATGGTAGAGATCTGTCAACGATTGATGTTAGCTCTCCGAAGAGGATTTTGAGCACGCTGTGAAGTAGGGTGGCGAAAACGAGTCTCGAGTGACTCGCACTCTCCCCTCTCTCTTTCGAGTGACTCGAGAGAGGCGTGTTTACAACCTCACTCTCTGCGAGTGACTCGTATTTACAACCGGCTCGGGCGAGTGACTCGTTTCGAGCGAGTCGTTTTCGAGTCGATTTCGAGTCGGTATCTTCCCAGCTCTGTTTCTCAGCTCTCAGTAGACCAAATGGGATAATTTTTGCACCGTTGATTTTGTTTTTTCAGTGCGTTCGAAGAAATCGAAATATAGAAAGATTGCAGATCGTTCCATAAATTCCTTTTGTCACTCTCTTCCTCCCCCACAGATCGGAAACTTCCAATATCTGTCTAGACGTCTAGACTTCTGATCTTCTGATCTGAAGTATCAAAGAGGTGCAGATTTATACAATCCAAACGGACACATCAGATCGGAAACATGCAATTGAAGAATCGGATGCTGATTCTCACAGAATATCCTTGGGAGATTCGGAAAAATATATGGAAATACATCAATATCCAAAAAGATTGATTGAAATTCATACCGTTTTTAATTCTGCACGAGTTACCATTTTTCAATTGCTCTGATACGTAACTAAATCAACGGTGCAAAAATTATCCGATTTGGGCAACTAAGAGCTGAGAAACCGAGATGGAAAGATCCCGACTCGAAATCGACTCGAAAACGACTCGCTCGAAACGAGTCACTCGACCTCTCTCGGTTTACAACCTCACTCTCTTCGAGTGAGTTGTTGACTCGACTCTGACTCGCAGAGAGAGGTAAACAAGCCGACTCGAAGACTCGTTTTCGCCACCCTACTGTGAAGCATATCTGAACAGTGTGCTTGAAAAGCCTGTGACAAAATAATTTTCACCGAGAGGCAAAAGTTTTGATGCATAAGTGAGCGGAGATACGGTAGCCAGAGAGGATACTGTGCAGAAGCTGGAGTCGCGGTGAGTGCGAAGTGATTTTTTCTCCATTTCAAGAATATCACATCGGTTTTCGCATGGTGATAGGGCACGGCAAGTTAAAGCGAATCTAAAACGACCGCACGCGTGAACGCTGAAACGCGACGTTCGAGTCTTGACTCCGCCCACTTTCACTTTCACGAACTTCACTCCCTATTCTAGCCTGGGGCGTTCGTTGAAACCTCGATCAAGTTTACATTCTAGAGCATTTTCCGTTAGCTGGTCATGTGATCTATAAATATTTGAATAACGACGTCATGTCAGACATGCCAACGTAGGTCAAAATTGAGTGAGACGAGTAACAACGCTTATGTTCGTGTTATATTTGGCTTGTAAGGTACCGTTCCCAGTAAAATGTTGTTCATCACTTCTATTGAGCCATTTCAAATTGATTTCATCACGAAAACAACTTCACAAAACAAATAGGGTAAAATGACAGCCTATCGCACAAAATGATTCAAAATGATGATTACGGTAGCTAAACTGTAAAGACCCTAAATCTAGTTTTTATGATTCAAATTGAGCTTATTAAAATACATACCAAATCTACTAATGCGAAAGAACAAAATGGAGTGAAATTACACGTTAATTAATCGAGAAAACAATGGAAAAGACGAAAATATCAACAAGGATGCATAATTATCGACCAATTTATCCTTCAGTTACAGTAGCCCGTGTCCTTATGCTTGTTGCGGGCGTAGTCTAAGTGTCCTCTTCGTCAGGAACTGAAAATAAAGGAAGAAAGACCAAATGGTAAGCGGAAAAGTGGAAAATAGGGCGATTCGATTCAAACAGGGAAGTGGGGTGGGGCATCAAAACAACGACCGGCGAATTCCAACGAAAGGTGATGCTACCGCGCACCATTCGAACAGAATGTGGTTAATTAATTGCTATTAATTTCACAGAAAGTATGAACTTGATTATTCCACATTAAATAAGCTTTTTTGCGAATTAACATTAGCAAGGCCATGGAAATGGGCAAAACAGTCGAGCTGCTCATTAGTTTGTGTACGGAAGTATTAATAATTGCGTGGAAAGAATAAAACTGTCAATAATATTAGTGGAATTGAATTGTTGGTTATAAACAAGCTCGAAAAAAGAAGTACGCATGGGGGTAGAAAGCGAAACGGAACAGTAGAACTAGTAAAAGTTATCGAAGCCATTTTCAATTTTGGTTCGAAAGCGGTTAGTAACAAGTGTCATCGAGAGGGCTGCAACCCCTAACATATGGGGAACATGAAATATGAAGCACAAACGCAAAAACGAAGCTAAAAGTCACGGTAACTGACTGGTCGAATTATAAACACGTGTCAATCGCGAACAATCGTGATCAAATCACCTCAAGCGGCCCATAACTATATTGTTCGACGTGAAACGCAGAATATACAATACAAATGACGTGGATAAAATAATTAAAAATCGAAGTATAAAGGAAAACATCAATTTTTGTTAAGCAACCTTATCATTCGATTTGAACGGTGAAACGGGCGGGAAGGCCTCACGCGACGCGGTCGTTTTAGGTTCAGTGATACACTATCGTAACGTGCCGTGAGGGGGCTTGGGTATTAGATACAGACGATGTCGTAACCAGAGAGGAGACGTGATGAGGGTAAATATTGATTTGTCTGTAGTTCACCATCTATTAATTCTCATATTCCAAAGCAGAATTGAACACTGTGTGAAGCATAACCGAGGTCAATAAGTGAAACGTGTTTTGAATCGTTGATGAAACTGATCGCGAAAAAACTAATGTTTCGAATGTTGGGAATGGTTGTGGTTCATGAATTGCAGAGTGATGATGCAATCCATTCCAGTGTTCGCGAACTCGAATCCGCATTGGAAGAGAGCCGAAAGGCGGTCGAGGCCGAGTTCGAGGCCCGGCTCGCCGACGTATCTCAACGAGCAGACGAGTCACTCGCAGAGGTCGTCGCGGCGAAGAAGAGGTACGGTAGGCACACCACCTTGGTCAATCGACAACTGACTTTTCTTATCTCATTGTTTATGTAGGCTGGAAGAGGAAAGCGCGGCGGAGGTTATCACAAAGTTGGTTCCGAGAGTGAAATTAGACCGTAACCCCGAAGTACCGTAACCTTTCAGGGTGAATATTCACAGCATGATCGTGTGAGAGTTTAGAGAAAGAAAACAACAACAACAATTGAAAACAATAACAGCATTGTGTTGCAGAATCCAAGAGCTCACGGAGAAGGAGGACGAACTCAAGTGAGACTTTTCTTCATTTCTTTTATTTAAATAATTAAAATAAAATGTATTTTCAGCAACCTCCACTCTGTGATCGAGGACCTTCGGGACAAACTGAAGGTATCTTACAATTTTCTTCCATTTTATCGATTCGGGATGAGTACCGTACTTTTCGTCGATACAGTACCCATGAAGTACAGTAACCTCTCAGAGTCTCGAGCGTGCCCGGGCCGATGCTGAGTGGCACCTAGGTGAACACAGGGATTGGCTGAAGAACGAGAGGGACAAGTGAGTTATTGATTGATTATCGATTAGTTTCATGATTAAACATTGGAAATCAGCAGAATATAAACACTGTCCTTTTCAATAATCCATTTCAATAATGAAAATGAGTGGAACTGAATAAGTTTCACCCGTTCTATTTGTGCAGATCTTTTTTGTGAACAATAATGCTGGAGGTGGAGGTGGTGGAAAATAAAATGAAATGATTTTGTCTAAATCTCAACCTTTTCAGGGTCGCCTACCTCGAGGAGCAACTCCGACGCGTAGCTGCAGGCGAGAAACCCGTCAGCCGACCGGTCAGCAGGAAGAACAGCACTGAGTACGTGTGAGTACGGTAGGATAGATTACGGTAGATCAGGATACGGTAGGAGTGCGGTAGCAGCACAGAATACGGTAGACAGTTGACGATAAACGTCTCAGATCCGGCTTCGGCGGCAGTACGAGTGCGGCGACGGGAGGAGACGAGTCGGGAGAGGAGAAGAGGAGAGGCAGCGAGAGGTGGGAGTGAGAGATCAGAGATCAGAGAACAGAGATCAAAGACCAAAGATCAGTGTCTGTGATTGGTGGTTGGATTAACCTCAGTAGAGAGTGTTTGGTGTGATTTGGAAAGACCTCTGGCCGCGGGTTTGTGGTAGTTTAAAAAGTTCAATTTGTAGAGACATCGTTCAGTGTTTTGAGTTGTGAAATAGTGCACTGCATGAACTACACTTTGTTCGCATAGAGTTTAGAGAGTTCAGTTCATAGCCTCGATAATCCGCCCGATCTCTCACCGTTTAGAGCACTGTGATTGTTTATGGAGAGGTGACACCTAGTTAGCGTAGTACTTAGAGAGTCCACTTCGGAGTGTTTAGTTCGCACGTATAAGAGAAAACTGATTGCAATTGAGATATCGTACTTCGACAGAATAACAACGGTGCCGTGATTTTCACCAACTTTATTGCGCATTTACCGGTTTATCTCTTATCTTATCCCATCTTTCCGTGACCATTTGAGAAGTACAGCGTTGAAAGGATATTGCGTGATGCTATGTGTTTACTTGAAATTCGTATATCTAGCCGATTTGGAAGTACAGCGGTGACTATTCATTCAATTATTCAATTCTCATTTTCATCTTCATGTTCTAATTCTCTTACTCTGCGTGTTTTATCTACCGTTCACTCATAACCGCATGTTCCTCCACTCCCTTGTCACGAAGATCAAAGATCAACCCTCTCCCTTGCAGCCCGCCCGCCCCAGCCATGCTGCAGTCCGCACAGAGGAAGATGAAGTTCAATGGAACGACCTCGGATGAGTAAGTCTAAATACGGTAGCAGGACTACGGTAGTCAGTTGGCGATCGATTATCGGAATGCGGTACTCAGTTCACGATCCTCATTTCCAGTTTGGCCACCGAGATCATGGCACTCAGCAAGGACAAGCAGAGGATGGCTGTAGAGATACGGGAGTTGAAGGTGAGGAAACGATGAACAAGTACCGGATTCTTTTCATCTGCGACGCACTCATGTCCTACACACGGGCACATAACATTGAAAAATGTATTTGGTTTTTTTCTGTAGTCTATACCCAAGAGCTAATGCATCCGTTCAAATGTGTAGATCAAAATGATTCACTGAAGCTCATCTCAATTTCAGTGCGAGATTGAAAAGGTACCAAGCGAGGTAAAGCCTAACACACCACTCGTTGATAACATTTTCGAGTTGCACTCTTACAAGCTTAGCCCCGAGATAGAGACTAATCATTCCTAGTCTGATTAGGTTAATTATTAATCAATTATTGACTAATAATGATGTAATTCAGGCCCGTCCCGATCCTTCACTGCTCGAGGCTGAGAGAAAGGCCTTCGCTGAGACTGTTCAGGTACTAATTAATTATATATTAATAATGTAATTAAATAATAATATTCCAGGCTACAAACGAGCGCTGCGCACGCCTGGAGGCAGAGACTGCGCACTACAAGTGAGATTTTGATCCTTGATCTTTCTGAACACTAATCTTTGATCTCTACAGAGATGTCGCCTCTCGCGTCAACATGGACGCATTCAACAAGAAGGACGAGGAAATTACTGAATTGCTCAAGGTTGGTTTTTGACCTCCCGCCTTATCATACTGAGTACTTTTAAACTTTTCTCACTTTCAATGACATCAGTTCCAAGTGTGGATGAGAGACTCTGTCCTTTCAAGCTTGATCTTTGATCTCTGATATCCCCAGATCCGCGCTGACCTCGAGTGGGCTCTTGGAGAGAAGACGCAGGAGATCAACGACGCCAAGTGGAGGTACGGTATCGATTATCGATTTGGTGCGGGCTATCGATTTAAATCCAACTCGGAACATTAACCGATCCAAGCAAATCTTCTGATTGTGTTCATTTGTTCCTGAATAGTTTGTTTCATGAGTTGATCTATGATCTTCGATCCCTTCAGAATCGGCGAGCTCGAGGGCCAGTGCACGTTCCTCAAGACGAGTCCGGTGAATAGCGAAGCGGTCGAGGCCAAGGTTGGTATTTGAGCTTGTATCTCTTATCTCTAAGCGTCAGGATTCAGCGATCTTTTATCTTTGATCTTTTGTCTTTGACTCCTGATCTCCTCAGGACCGCGACCTCGCGCACCTATGCGACGAGAGAGCTCACCTGCAACAGCAGCTGGAGAACGCCCGATGGAGGTGAAGAGACTTCATCCCAATCTTGATTCTCTCATGATTCTTCGTATTTGGCAGCGCGAACAAGACTAATCAACGTTGTGGATAATGCAACGAGTTATAGCAACTGTGAAACTCAAGTGAATGCAATTACGAATGAAGCTGAAGCCTAATTCAATTACAGACTAGGCGAGCTCGAGGCCGAATGCGCTCGTCTCCATGGCACGCACTCTGCTGAGAGGGCGGAGTTGGAGAGGCTAAGGAAGGAGTGGAACGATCAGAAGTGGAGGTAGAGCCAAACTTCCTGATTCAGGGCATAACTGCTGTAAAACGAGCACTGAATTCGAATTGTAACATAGATCAATTCGAATTCAAGAATGAGGTGTTTGTGATTGATCTTCTACCTCCCCTCTTCAGAATCGGCGAGCTCGAGTCCGGCTACGCCCATCACGAGTGGCTGCTCAGTCAGGCACCCAGTCGGGAGGAAGTTCAAGGTTTGTTATTTGCTCGTTTCAAAACAACAACAACAATAACAGCAACTTCACATGATGACGTGATTTCAGCTCTCCGCGACGAAAAATCTTCCCTGGAGCAGCGATTGGCTCACGCATGGAAGGCCGCCGATGACGCCAAGTGGAGGTGAGGAATTTGATCTCTTGACAGTTATCCCCCTACATAGAGATTGCTCGGAAATTGTTGATCCTATAGCCTATAGGCTAACAACTTTAGGGCAGATGACGATAGCTTATCTTGAACGTCACTTTGTGTTTCACTTCAACACACATGCAATCCCTCCCCGATTCATGCAGACAAGTATCAAGCTGCATGATCGTTGATCCCTAAATGATTCGCTTTGTTTAGACTGGGCGAACTCGAAGCCGCCCTCGCCTCTGCCCACCACTCCGCTTCCAACACTGAGGAGCTGAACCAACTGAGAGGCGAGAAGGAGAGACTGCAGAAGGAATGGAACGATCAGAAGTGGAGGTTAGTCACGACTCATCTCATTCTCATGACCGAGTGGAATTACTCGAACAGCTAGTAAAATTGTATTTCGTTTTTATGACCTAAACCGAATAACCAATGCACGATCGCTCCTCTAAATTGATTATAGGGAACTTGAAACATATGATTTTTTTGTTGTCATGGGTGATTAGCTAGAGAGATAATCTTTGATCTTTCTCAGAATCGGCGAACTCGAGGCGGGCTATGCGCACCACGAGTGGGTCATCGAGGAGTTGAGGAAGAAGGAGAGGAGGGAGGATGGTGAGAATTCTCCTTGTTCATCGTTGTCATTCCTTCACGCTGGTGTTATTTATTCCTGGTGATCGAACGTTCCACTGGAGTTATCTCCATGGCATTGAGTCTGCGGAAATGAAGGAGAATTTTGGTAGGAAATCAAAGAAGGAGAGGAGGGAGGATGGTGAGACTTATCCTTGTTGAAATCTGGTTGATTCTATTTCCACCTATGCAATCATGCTATTGCTCATAGCGAGTCGTCATGAATATGATCAAGCTGTGAAACACAAACTGTTGAAGTTTCAATTTAGTAAAATCTTCTAAACTAACTATAATTTCCAGGTTCATCCCTCCACGAGCGCGAGCTCGAATGGAAACTCGGCGAGGCGCATCGGGAGTGCGACAATCTGAGGGGACGGTTAGTTGTTGTTTTTGTCTCTGTTGATGTTGTTGTTGTTGTTTTTATTGATCAAAATATACTTTGCAGCATCACCCATCTCGAGTCCGAACTGGGTCGCAGAGACGCGGCAGCTGCTGCAGAGCGACCCGGCCAGCTGGAGGAGTCGTTGAGAGGATTGAGGGCGGAGAAGGTTCGTTGGTTTTTTTCACGTATTCTCACACTGCTCGGAAACATTTTTCGTTTCGGATAGTAAAGGGAATCACGTTTCATTCAATTCTCGGTTGAGTTTCACGAATTCCATAATTCATCACGCGTTTCAGACTTACTTGATTCGTGCACGACAAGTAGTATGCAAATATCAATAACATTATTATTATTATTTTTATTAAATAATATTTATTAAACATCTTTCAGCACCACCTCGAACATCGTGTCCGCGAGCTCGACCAGATGTTCAACGACACCAAGTGGAGGTGAGGAATTGATCTTTGATCTTTGATCTTTAGCGCCATTAGAAATTATCAAGCTGATCTTTGATCTCTGCAGAAACGGCGAGCTCGAGGCGGGCCTTGCACACACCAAATGGCTACTCGAGGAGGAGAAGATGCGCGTGACGAGGTTGGAGGATTGGTGAGTCTCGTTGTTGATAAAATTGAACTTCGTAGTTACTCTTATCGAGTAGGAGGCTCATGTATAACATAGAGTTGAATGAATGCGCGTAGTTATTGTGAAGGAGAAATGGTTGGTGGTAGAGGAGAAGAAGCGCGTGACGAGGCTGGAGGATTGGTAAGTCTTCTTCCCCTAACACCTCCATCCCCTCTTTGAGTTGATAGACAAATTGCTAAAGTTTTCGAATGGAAGTTTTGCGTGACGTAGTCATGATCAAGGGTATTTGAGGAGAAGCTAGAAATAGAGAATGTTCCAGAAACATAGAAATCCTCTTACAGCTCCACCGACGTCTCTCGCGACGGCTCGTTCATCGTGCGCCACAAGCGACCAGGCGATGCGAGGTTGTGGCAGCTGGCCATGAAGACGTGAGTTATCTTATCTGAGAACCTAATAGGAGGACAAGGCGTCCACATATGGTTCCCTACCCCTATAATCGTACACATTCTAATACCAACTTACTGCGTATTAAAAAAAGACCAGGAGATGCGCGGTTGTGGCAGCTGGCCATGAAGACGTGAGTTATCTTATCTGAGAACCTA
>LS502146.1:412518-427594 GCA_900490845.1 Pristionchus japonicus | reverse complement strand
GAGATGCGCGGTTGTGGCAGCTGGCCATGAAGACGTGAGTTATCTTATCTGAGAACCTAATAGGAGGACAAGGCGTCCACATATGGTTCCCTACCCCTATAATCGTACACATTCTAATACCAACTTACTGCGTATTAAAAAAAGACCAGGAGATGCGCGGTTGTGGCAGCTGGCCATGAAGACGTGAGTTATCTTATCTACGAAATTTATGAACATTCCGCGCTTCCCAACCAATAGTCCTTGTTCTGCTAATGCTTGTTACGCATTAGTGAAGATAAAAAAACAGGGCCAGGGGATGCGAGGTTGTGGCAGCTGGCCATGAAGACGTGAGTGATCTTATCTAAGAAATTTACAAACATTCCGCGCTTCCCAACCAATAGTCCTTGATCTGCTACTCCTCGTTGCGCATTAGTGAAGAGTAAGAAAAAAACACGACCAGGGGATGCGAGGCTGTGGCAGCTGGCCATGAAGACGTGAGTAAAAATTACAGAAAATGTGTTAATGCGTTGTGTTTCACGAGTAACTCTTCTTCGCACGAAAGTCTTATCCGCAGTTCATGGTTGACTTTTTTTTAAACAAAAAAAACTATTCTGGAACAGGTTGAAAGAACAGCAAATCATAGATAAACAGCTAATTTGCAGGTCGAAAGACGACACCTCCGAACTTCGCGCCGTCACGCTGACCATCGATGAACCGAGAGAGACCGATGCCGTGTTCCTGATTGTGAGTTTGATCTTTGATCTTTCTATCCGTCCAAATTTGATCTTTGATCTCTGGCTATTATACTATTCCCTCCAGGGCTCCTTCTCCACCTGGGAGTGCTGCGCGCGTCTCGTGCGTCCTTCTGCCTCCTCCTCCCGCAGAGAACTGACGGTGTACCTGCCCAGGGGCAGACATGAGTTCAGGTTGGTAGAGTGTGATCTTTGATCTTTGATCTTCCTCGTGACTACAATGTCGTTTGCAATAAAGTAGACAAAGTCTTTGTCACAAAGGTAAAACATTTGCGGAACGGTGTTTCACAGCTTGCTCAGGAGCTGTTAAAGTGCATTTCACGAGCAGAAAACGTAATTGAAAGAAAAAATTCATTCGGAAAACCGGAGGCTAATTGGAATAATTGTAGATTCATCGTTGACGGGGGCTGGGCCAACTCCTCCTCCTACCCGACCGTCCCCAATCCTTTCGGCACCACGAATAACTGGATTACCGTAGAGTGATACTCGTCGCCCTCACCACCCCAAACGTCGCCACAGCACACCATTACTATGCACCAGAATTGTTACTGTTATCACACCACACCACCCCACGACACACAGAGTATTTCTCTCATTTACCACGTATACTTGTTACTCACTTGAGCTCGAAATTCGGTTAACCGTCTCTCCATTTCAGACACTCTCTCGTCTCTCTGAAGGGTGAGAGAGTGTATGAATTGAAGAAACGATTACCCGTATTTCGAACTCTATTACTCACGTCTCGGTAGTTTTCTTGGTTAGTCTATGGGTATACCCTGGATGATTATGAAGCATGTAGTGAAATGGTTAGTCGGACTGGATAAAGACAGTAAGACCGTTATGAATCTGGATTGTTTATCGAAGAAGTGAGAGAACAGTAATCGATGATGCGATCGAGGGACTCCGAAGTCAGTCAGTTTCTTGACTTGTAGTAACAAGATGGGGATTGAAGTTGTCTTTATTACTACGAGCCAAGAGTATTGTAGAGGGGAAAGAAGACTAGAAGAAGGGGAAGAACGTGGTTGGGGAAGGATTGAAGATAGGAAGAACGAATGATAGAGGGATTGAGAAGGTGTGTCTTATTTAACAAGTGTTCAACTAGAGCTACGTGTCATAGCGTGAGCGTGTGGGAATATTTTCACATTGCTATGGTTTGCAACTTTTAGCATCTATTAGAAAAAGAGAAGTTAAACTAACGACTTCTAAAGAAGTCGTAACAGTCACTCTGAGTCTTTAGACGACTACATTAAGGAGACAGGAGGTGTCCCAGGGGCTCTCCTTGAACATCCAGCCAGAGAAGGCGACGCAATTGAGCGAGCCTCCAACAGCCTCCCACTTTCCGTTGCAGAGCGACTGATGAGAATAGATAAATTAGCTACGCAATCTTGAGCTCACCCATAGCTGACCTCCCGATGCGCCCAGGTCAATACAACCAACTCTCTCCCCGATCTTGGCCACCTTGAACTTGATTCGACTTCCGTCGCACGTTTTGCCATTAGGGCAGAGGCTAGTCACGTTGAGCTTTGCACACTCAGTGCAAGCTGTAAAATGGTACGAGATGGAATACGACGCTAGGCTCACTGAGAGGGTAGTCAGGTGCAACGACGGTGGTCTGGGGGAGGGCAGCCTCAGTGGTCGTGGTTGAGGTCACCTACATGTTTTTGTTTGCTTTGGCCTTGGAGAATCATACCTGATTGTGAGTGGAGGTGGTGTCGCAGTCTCGCATCTTAACATTCACGATGTAGTCGCAGCACTTGCCGCTGGGGCTGAGCGGGCACTCCTCCACCGCTGTCTGCTCGCCCAAAGTAATACAATTTACTTTAGTTTGGGTGCTGCTGTACTGGTAGGCATGGCACTGCAATCGAGAAATTGGCGATTTTAAGCTGAAAGTACCTTCACTGCACAATGTACCCGCGATACCTTCTCGTTAGAATCGCAGTATGACTTGCAAGAATCCTCCGAATCGTGCAAAGTCACTACGGACTGCTCCACTCTATAGCACACCGAGGCGGCAGACTGTGCACAACTCATTGATTGGAAGAAACACACCCATACCTCGGTAACATCACTCGATTCAGTAGACGAGATAATCATGATGAATGTGAAGAGCATCTTCATTGTGGGTAATCCACGAACTCTTCAGAAGGAAGGAAGGAAGAAGGACTGACTGAAGCGTCAGCAGAAGAGGGACGAGGAGAAGTTGCTTGGCGACAATGCATTGAGGCGTATCCCTTCCCCCCCATCCCATGACTGGCCTTGATGAGAAGGAGATGACAGCCCCCCCCCTCGTATTTCCGATTTCTCGGCCAAAAGAAGACGATGCACGCAAACTAAGAGATTAAGGGAATTATGAGACTCTTGTCGACTTTATTGTTATAAATGATGAAAATAAGCAAACCCATCAAGAATCGCCTACTATCGTACATCGCGCACAAAACCGAACAAGTTTACAATATTTACATTTTGTAACAGTTTTTAAACTTTGCGAATTCGCTTCGAATATTCCCAATTTCTGTTTCTTATTTTTTGTCCACCCCCAATTCCGCGTGAATACGAAAATTCCACGGTGAAAAATAAGTTTAAATGAGTGAAAAAGAGTGCCGTCCAGTATATCCGGAATACGGAATCACAGAGCGGGCATTTAGTATAACTGAGCACCAGCTGGCAAGCGACGTCTTCGCAGCTCAGTTTCTAGCTCAGTCAGCTCAGTTCAGCTCACGATAATCAACAACAAAGCTGCGACAAACCAGTCAACAAACAACGCTGCAGCGGAGTATTTACTAACCGCCTCTCGTTTATACTAAACACCGGCTCTGGTGACCAGCTGGAAACGACGCCATCGCAACTCAGTTTGTTCACATGCTATTCTCAGCGTTGCTGTTGATTATCGTGAGCTGATCTGAGCTGACTGAACTAGAAACTGAGCTGCGACAGCGCCGTTATACCGGCTCTGTGATTCCGTAGTTTGACTCGACGGCACTCTTTTTCACCCATTTAATCTAATATTTCACCGTGTAATTTTTGTATTCCCGTGGAATTGGGGGTGGACAAAAAATAAGAAACAGAAATTGGGAATATTCGAAGCGAATTCGCAAAGTTTAAAAACTGTTACAAAATGTAAATAATGTAAACTTGTTCGGTTTTGCGCACGATGTACGATACTTTTCTTAAAATGGAGACATTCCTTTCATTTCAGAGCGAGGGGGGAAGAAAACCTTTATCACAATCGGGCACAAACAATTCGTCAACGGGGGCATTACCAACGGCAAAATATGTTCCTTGTCTCTATCGCACGAAGCCAAATAGGTGTAAATGAGGTAGAAGTTAGTTGAGCAACAGCTTTCACGTGACCTCGATCTGCAATATAATTGAATGTGTTTTCAGACTATCAAAAGATCAATAAAATTAGTGATTAATGCTCACATTTATTGCAATTTTGATTTGCTCAGCTGTAGAATGACATCATTGTGCGCAGTGACGAGCTTCCGAGTGTAGATCGGAGAAACTGCTTAAGGAAAGATCTTTAATGAGTTCAATCAAGTTATTCATCCATTGAGGGGGAGAGGAGGGAGGAGGGGGTCGCAACACCGAAACCGAACTGGCATCCGTACAATGCGCTCTCCATAACTTAATATTAGTTTGAGTTTAAACGGGCAGATACGATTCGCGCAAAAAATCTAAGTGCATCTTTCAGTTCAAGCGAGAGTGACAGGAGAAGAATAGTGCACGATCTAAACTGATCAAGAGAGGTGAAATAATCGAGAATGGTAAGGGAACACGAGATAAGAAAGAGATCGTTCTCTTTTTAGCTTTGATCCTCTGAGTGACCTATTTATTGAAGCATTTCTTCGATAAATGGAGCACCAAGCAAAGAAAAAGATCGTGAGTACTGTTAGTGACAAACACGAGAAGAATTATTCAGGGACTGTGTGAAAGATTCTGATACTCTGGGAAGTCAGACACTTTCACTACGCTTTTGAATCGTTTCTTGCAACTATGCTAACTCAGCAAAACCATAAATGACAACTATTTCCAAGGTCGATTTCCCACTATAACCCACTAAAACATACTCACTGGTCAGAGGTTACTGGAAAAAAACACTTCCTCTCATTTTCTATTCAATTCTCTGTTCTTTATTCCTTTCTTCACTGATGTTTCCTTCAGTCGATCAAAGATGATTAACGATGGATCCGATCCTAGCAATATTTTGGGGGTGCTGAGTGAACTCACAGTTCTCCAAAGAGAGAAAGGAGAAGAGAAGAACACCCTTGACCCGCGGCACTGCCCCAGCGAGCGAGGGGAGTGGGGGTAGGGGGGGGGGAGGAGAGAGAGAGGGCATACCTTAGGGGTCACATTCGCTCTCGGACATGCCACACTTTTCTATGGGGATGGATGGGGACCCGATCTTGCTCGCTTAATTAGGGAGTAACCGATGCACTGAGAATCGTTCTTTGGCTTTTTAAGATAGCGATCGATTAAGCCGAGCCATCTGATATTGTATTCTGATATAATTCACGGGTCAACCAGTTTACAAAAAAATTGTACCTGATATGCTTCATTCCTCCCAATCTTCCCCCTGAAGTTGTTCAATGGTTTATTATTTGCTCGGTTCAATCCGTTCTATTGACCGAAGATTTTGATTTCTCACGTTTGTTTGGCGCTTTTGTTTTCTATTGTTTACTTTCAGCGTGCTTTGTTTCACATAATCATGAATATCTTTCGTCTATTGGGAGATTTCACCCATCTTGCCGCCATTCTCATTCTTCCATGGAAGATGTGGAGGGCTCGATCGGTTTCCGGATTTTCCGCCCGTTCTCAGGTGATCTATTTGAATTTCAAAGTCGACACTCCTGCACTTTCCCGGACAACTCGAAATATCGCCATGATCTCCTCCATCCCCGACCACCAAACCTGCGGGCAACCATTTTATTTAGGGGATCACTGAAACTCATCTCATTTTCACATTATTGTCCGGGAAAGTGCAAAAGCACCTCAAAGTCTTGCCATGATAAGCGACATATTAAAATAATTGTGATCCATTTTCAGATTCTGTACTTAATTGTATTTGCGACCCGTTATCTCGATCTCCCCACGCGGTATGGAAATTTTGACTCTCTCCGATCTACGTACGACAGCGTCATAAAGGTGCCTGGAACCAAGTTTCTTAAATGTTGTTTTCCTATTTTGCTTATAATCGTTCGTTTGAGTAGTGAGTGGTTCTATCTTGTTGCAATTATTCCACCGTAGCGATAACTCGTTGCACCAATCGTTTGTTTTGAATTTTTGAGCTACTTGCAGATAATTTTCCTCTCGGCGACGCAATTGACGATTTATCTTATGCTCGTGAAGTTTCGCAGCACTTATGAAAAGGAGTTGGACTCGTTCAGAATTGAGGTTATCAATATTTTTATCCATAAATTACCCTAGTTCTCTGAAAGAATGGTTGAGTTCACACATTTCTGGAAAGAGAATGAAAAATGGAGGGTTGGTTATTGAGGTGGTATCTCTTCCCCTAGACACTCTTCAGGAAAACTCGAGAGGTACCATACATTTTCCGGACATTGCGGTGAAAATGAAATGAGTTTCAAGGATTCCCTAAAAGTATTCGGCTGGGTTGGAGGTGGGGGTCGGAGGATGTGGAGGGGGTATTTGGAATAGTAAGGGAAAGTGCAAGTGTCACTATTTTTGCTATACCATTACAGTTCCTCCTTCTCCCTGTTGCTGTTCTCGCTCTCCTCTTCAATCACTCATATGTATGCGCGCTGGGAACATGCTGGTTCTCCGCTAAATACTACGTGACTGAAGTTCTGTGGGCTTTCAGGTGGGATACGACATTTACGTTACTTCACATTGATTATCAAACAAAATGGTTCCATTTTACGTTTGCGTCACAGTTTACAAATTTTCAAACCTTTTCATTGAACCGACTGAAATTGCAAACCACGATTTAGCATTCAGTATCTATTTCAAAGCAGGCGCTAAATGACATGAAATGATATTGTTGCCACTTTTGTTGCGTGATTGTTCAGTAACTAGTCGTATCAATTCATCTCATTCAGTATCTACCTCGAAGCTGTTGCTATTCTCCCTCAGCTGTACATGCTGCACAAAACTGGTTCGACTGAGACAACCACTGTGCATTATTACCTGTTCGTCCTCGGAAGCTATCGCGGCCTCTACGTCTTGAGCTGGGTTATGAGGTATGTCTCATTTACATGTGTATTGCAACTAACAAGAAAACACGAATGCATAGTAAGTGATGAAATCGTCAATGCGGGATGTAATAGTGCATAATTCTGAAATATGATGGGTGAAGATGGGCCTTGGAATGTCGAACGGGAAAGTGCAGGAGTGCTGAATCTTCGATTTGCAGATACTACCTAGAGGACTTCTTCGACCCGATCGCCGTCACATCCGGATGCGTCCAGACTGGAATCTACGCTGCATTCTTTGTCTATTTCTTTCGAGTTGTGTCTACCCGAAAGAACGTGCTAATCACTGAAGAAGCGAGGTCATCCTCTTCCCTTCCCCATTACGTGACGATGGTTGATGAGACAGTCAAGGCTGCTTAATCGCGAATAAAGTATTACGTAATTATTATGCAATTTGCAAATTCTTTGACAGCTCCCATCGATGGATTCCTATGATACCCCCTGGCTGTCACACGAATGGATGAAACGCGCATTGTCACTTCCATTCTCCTGTCACTCAAAAGTAGTCGCACATCTGGCAAAAGTGAAGATGGGATAGCCCTTCTCAGCATCACTTTGCTAGATGCACGAAATACTTTCCCTTTCTTCTCCTTGACCCTGCACATTACGGCTCATCCGTAAATACTTTTGAGATGGATATGGCGCGCTTGCCACAGGGGATGACCGGCGCTTTTCTTCATTTGCCCCGTGGGTGTTCCTCGTTTTTTCTTGGTCATTTCCCATTTCATTTTTATTGGTCACTTCCAGGTTATTGTGCAATTTACTTTAAGTTATTCGCACTTTCGAAGCGTCAATCGCTGCACCTTTGCTTACCATCCTTACCACTTTCTCTTCTTCACGTCTACGCCCTTCTACTCTCATGATTCTGTATTTTCATAAATAAACTTTTATTTTTCCATGTTCAATCAATGACGAGAGCCTTTTTTAGCCTACCAATCGATATTCCGAGAGATGGTCGATTCAACTGCTGCACTGAATATTATTCAAAAGGCTCGTCAGAAGGTGATGCTCAATAAATTAAGATTGAGTTTATAAAACTTCAATTCAGGCTTTCTATCTCTCCGAAACAGATCAAATGGGAATGTTTGCTCTGAAGTCCGCCGGTCTACTGCAAACATTGATCAACAATGATGCCAATCCCGAGGTGCTTTTGATTTATAATGTTTAAAAGTATGATTAAAGTTATTGTTATGACTTATTAACGTCAGAAAGTGCGCGATGCTACTACTTCTCTTGCGGCAGAACGCATTCTTATACAAGAAAGGGAAAGGTATGATTGGAATCTGGTCAAATTGAATATTTTAATTAAAGATAACCGGTCAAATTAAATATTTTAGTGAGCCGTCAATTCGCGGCCTGTTCTGCCAATGTTCGGCGAGTCTGGAAACTTTGATTTATTGGATGATGGATAAGGAGAATACATCTAACGAAGTGGTCAGTTTTGATTTTCCCCTTTATTTTCTCGTTGCTATACGTTCATTTTAGCGTAAAAAAGTATTGAGCACTGCAATATTCTTTGAGGGATTGTTTATTTTTGTTTCCTTATTGTTAATTATATAGGAACCGGAAGAATATTCTTCGATCGATAACTCAGTGACTATAGAAGAAGAGCATCGACTGGTGAAGGAAGAGTGTGAAGACGAAAACGAGCAGGCCGATTTCTATTCTTCTCACGATATGGAAGTCCATCAATCTTTTACCAATACGATGCGTAAGGAAACCAAGTTCGCGAGAGGAATGGGCCAATTCAAGTGCGACGATTGTGGAAAGTCATATCATCGTGTAGAGCATCTCAGTAGGCACATGGCAACACACGAGAGTAATAATTGTTCTATTTATTGCTTTTTCTCTATTTATTAAAAAAATGTGATTCGAGATACAATTTCCATTTGTGATCGACTGTTTCAGCCGACGAAACTGTGAAGAGACCTTTCGTGTGCAATATTTGCGGAACACGGTTCACTCAATCAGGACCACTTTCCGCGCATATGAGGAGACATTTGCGTAAGTTATGAAAACTGAAAAAAAATGTGAAATGTAATGCATATTAAGCGGATGATGACCCAAACAAATGGAAGTTTGCATGTGAAGTGTGCGGGAAACGATTTATCGAGTCTGGAGAGCTGTCAAAGCATAGGCGTAAACATCTCAGTCAGTTGCCTTATTTCTTTTTGTTTTGTTTTTTCTGCTACCATACTCCCCGAGAATCCAGTTCAAATGATCATTTTTTTAAGATCTGGAAAATAAATATACTACTCACAATAATACTCATCAAAAGCCGGGAATGCCCACTCGAGATGCGTTCAAAACTACAGCGGCTTTCAAGGATTTTCTGAAGAAACATACATGTGGGATTTTCAAAAATCCTTGTTTGTAAAATTCATTTTAGAATTATAGCTACTTCAAGTAGTTGTAGAAGCAATTTCAATTATGTTCATACAAAGATGCTTTTTAGATACTGATAGTGTGAAGAGTATCTTCAAGTGCACAATTTGCGTGAAGGATTTCACGCAATCAGGTTCACTTAACTCGCATATGAGGAGACATTTGCGTAAGTTTATGAAACCTAAATGTAATTGAATTTGCCAAATGTACTGCTTATATAGCGGATGATGACCCAAACAAGAGGAGATATGCGTGCGATGTTTGCGGGAAACGATTTATCGAGTCTGGAGAACTATCAAAACACAGATTGGGTTAGTTTTGTATTTCCTCAATATGTAACATGGCCTGGCACTATTTGAGAAGAAAATATACCAAATATTGATTAACTCAATTTGTTCTTTCAGCTGATCATGACCCTAATCGTTTAGAACGTGGTATGGATAGGGGCCGCAAGCTCCGCCCACTTTGAACGGGCGTAATGCGCGGCCAACGAGCGTGCGCGAGAAAACACAAAGCTCATTCTAAACCAAACCACTCGATCAAAAGCGCGTTTTGTAGCTAACACCACCCACTATCGATTGAGCCCTGTAGACTAGAGTTGTTAGACCGAGCTACTCGCCACTCGCGAGTGAGAATGATAGATGCACTCGGCGAGTGGATTTTCACTCGCGAGTGAATTTGTTTGTTCGCACTCGCGAGTCAAATTTCACTCGCCGAGTGAAATGAATTTCCCTCACTCATCCTTGCGCCTCTCATGGCGAGCGGGCGGTCACTCCCTTCAATGGAGGGTTTTACTCTTGTCGATTCCGTTTTGAATCGGTTGGTTTCTTCTCTATTTTATGTACTTCTCAATGTCTTTTCAGTTGGAAATGTGACAATTGTGAGTGGGCGCAGAAGAAATACGGTAATACAACAAGCAACTTCGCAAAGCATCGTAAAAAAGTTTGTTTTCCCAAATTTGCTCAGTGTAGAATTATTTTTGTCAGCATGGGATGGTCCGAACGGCTGATCCTGAACATCAATCGAAGTTTGTGGAACTCCTTGTGACTGCCTTGGTTATGAACGTCTTATCCTTCAATATTCTGAGCTCTTTTCACTGCCTCCAACTTCCGCGAGTGTTGAACGTCTCTTCAGTCTTTCAACTTACATCGTAGCGAATGCTAGACGATCGAAGTAGTTTCCAACATTTAATTTTAATGAGTGTCTAATTTCAGTTTGAAACCGGAACGCATTTCTGACTTGTTGGATATCCAAGCAAATGAGCGAATTCTGACTGACCCAGAGTAAGCACTTTAACAATGCGTCATTACTAAAATGCTTTTTAGCTCAATGTATTACGTCGAAGAAGATCCATACGTGATCGAGGAAGGCTCATCCTACCAACATGAAGATAGTCCCGAGCTCAAGGATCTTGAACAAAACGATTTGCCTTATCAAGAGAAAGATTTCCCGATGGATACTGACTCTGATGTCGAAGAAATGGAACTCTAATTTTATTTGTATCAAGTCTTTCCTTAAAATAAATTGATTTGTTTGAAAAAAATCATTTCTCGATTCACATTCTACAAAAACACTCGGCGAGTGGATTTTCACTCGCGAGTTGTTTTCTCATTTTTCACTCGCGAGTGCGCGACCGGTCCGAGTGAGTGAGGAATGAACTCGGCGAGCGGCGAGCGCTCGCGAGTGTCACTCGAGTGAAACAACTCTACTGTAGACCTTGAAAAAGTTTTCACCTTTTTGGTCAAAAATCGATGTGAAGGTCGGGAATAGGCCCATTTCACCCATTCCCGATGAGGAAAGTCAAACCTACAGCAATTTTCTGACTAAACAGAATTTTTCATGAATTTTAGAATTTTTTTTTGGAATTTTAGCGATGACCCCCGAGCTGTGTTTTTAGCGCGGGGAGAGCGAGGCGAGAGGGCGGGGGGAGGGAGAGAGACACACGCGAGAGAGGCTCCGCCCCCCTTTCTCTCTCCTCTCGCCTCTCCCTCCTCTCCCTCCCTCCGTTGCGCGCGCACGTATTGGGCTCTATCGTGCCTCAGAGACAAGATATCGACTTTCGGTAAAAAGTATGATGTTATTGGGATCACGAGGGACTCCTTGAGCACACATTTGGCATCATAGTGATAACTATTGAATCTACGTTGCGGCCCCTAGGTATGGAGTTCAGAAATACATCAACTATCGAAGAACGTTTGAGTGGAAATAATAGTGAGATTTTGTAACATTTTGGATGTTCGGCTTATGCCAAAGAAGGGATATGTTCAAGTTGCAAGTTCTAGCAACGGATATTCTCAAATTACTCTTTCAGATGGCGAAATGGCGAAGAGAATCTTCGAGTGTTCAATTTGCGAGAAACGATTCACACAGTCTGGATCACTCCAAGCTCACATGAGAAGACACTTGCGTTAGTATTTATGACCTTCATTTTGGAGAATCTAAAACAATTTATCATCTTCGGAAATTTCAATCATACAGTACTTCAGCCGACAGTGATCCGAACAAGCGTAAATACGCTTGTGAAGTTTGCGGTGAACGATTTATCGAATATGGAGAACTATCAAAGCACAAAATAACTCATCTGGGTCAGAAGCTGATTTTTTTTAAACGAATTTTATTTTCGTTTCTTATTATGCCCGTTTGATGCCAACTCTCTAATCGTTTTGATGAAAGTGCCATGGTGTTCTTAACTCAAGAGACTTTCGGGAAGCATGGTAGGGATAAATTAATTAAGATCACGATTGTAGATAATGTTATTGTGAAGAAAAAAGAGTGCACAGTTTGCCATAAGGGCTTCACGAAATCAGCATCACTCAACGCGCATATGAGAAGACATTTGCGTAAGTTTATGAAACCGAAATTTAACAGAATTTGTCAAACGTACTGCCTATTAAGCAGATGACGATCCAAACAAGCGGAGATTTGCATGTGATATTTGCGGTAAACGATTTATCGAGTCTGGAGAACTATCAAAACACAGATTGGGTTAGTTTTGTATTCCCAAGAGAATATACAGTCCCGCAGAGTCTCCCCTGCAACGAAAGTGGCGCGGAGAGTCACCGTGGGTCACCCCAGGTCACCCCGACTTTGAGGGGGCTTTTCACCCCTTCAAAGTGTGTATTTTTCTGGCTATTTTTGGCTATAGCCTCAACTCATCAAGGGCTATCGATCTGTGTATTTGGTTCATCGAAATTCCCCCTTGATCTATGATCTCTGTTTCACGAGCCATTCCTCCCCCTTCTCATTTCCATAATCCCTTGTCTGGAGAGAGACTCATTATTGCCATTCCACTCTCCCCTATTCCGCCCTTGTCAGTCGGTTGGTTTGTGATTTCCTCATGTCCATCCACTGATTGAGGAACTACAGTACTCCATTACAGTACCTAAAGTTCAGGGAAACAGTACTAACGATACCTCCGATGTATAGTACCGTGGAAAATTGAATTTCGAGACGACGTCGTTTCAAGCAAATGTGGTGATCACAATGCGAAATTGTCATGTTCAAAGTCTTCAGTACCCACATGAACTCAAGTGTGTTTCATCAGTGTGTTTCAAAGAAATGATCTTTTTAAGGTTGATTGATAGCTTCTTTAGTGAAGGATGTGTTTTTCATCAGGCCATTACTGTAGCCACCAATGGAGTACTGTAGTTCCTCAGTCAGTGGATGGACGTGAGAAAATCACAAACCAACCGACTGACAAGGGCGGAATAGGGGAGAGTGCAATGACAATAATGAGTCTCTCTCTCCAGACAAGGGATTATGGAAATGAGAAGGGGGAGGAATGGCTCGTGACACAGAGATCATAGATCAAGGGGGAATTTCGATGAACCAAATACACAGATCGATAGCCCTTGATGAGTTGAGGCTATAGCCAAAAATAGCCAGAAAAGTACACACTTTGAAGGGGTGAAAAGCCCCCTCAAAGTCGGGGTGACCTGGGGTGACCCACGGTGACTCTCCGCGCCGCTTTCGTTGCAGGGGAGACTCTGCGGGACTGTATAAATTCACGAACTCAAATCTCAGCGTTTCATTTTCAAAAGTTTTCGGCGGTTCATGCCCTGAACAAGAACAAACTTGCCTGTGATAAGTGTGGGAAACGATTTTCCCGGTCGAAGGACCTCAAAAGGCACTCTCAAACACATTTGGGTAAGTTGCTGATATGTTATGCCATACGCTCAGTTGATGCACTCTCGAACGCTCCCTTTCAATGACAATGAATTCGCTGTTTTCAGTGAATGAGATAGAAAGAAAACCACACAAGTGCAATAACTGCGTCAAGCGATTCACGCGAAGCTCTGATCTGCGACGCCATGAGAAAACAGTGCACTGTATGTTCATTTCGTATTTGTTTTAATCCCATATAGATATTGTATGTTAATTATTTTTTTAGCAGCGAAACCTGGTCTTCACAACGCCTCAACGGAAAAACTTACGAATGTGAGTAATTTAAATGTTTTAACATTTTTTTCGACGACGATGGCTTAGGATGCATCACCAGAAACTAGATCAATTATCATTGCAGTTCACTCGCGAATCTCTCTCGAGCGATGATTCTGATGCGAGCGACGACAACGAAGATGATTATGAGACAGAGGATTCTGACGACGAGGAATCTGAGGAATCTGATGACGACAACGATGAGAGTGAAATCGATGAAGAACCACTGGCGTGATCTAACTAAAATTGTTTCGAAAGCATCGACGGTGTCGTTCACTCTTCTTTGATAAACATTTTTATTTTAAAAGTAAAGAATTCTCTGTCATCTCTCTGACAGCGTTGACAGTCAATCCGATCTAGAAGAATCATCGACTAGCAGTAAATAGGAGAACTGATTCTAGATCAATCCTGAACGTTTTCAATCAAACTTATATTCCCACGATGATACGCACACACTACTCAGTTTTTGTTAAAACGTCCCCTGATTCGTATCTTAATTATCTTCTCATTCAGAAAATGATAAAGACGAACTCTGACAACAGCTGATTGAGGCCCAATAAAGGATGCGTTATTAGAGCCCCTATCCCTTTGTCTCTGGCATACGCGGGAGCAACAGCTGCTCATAAAATATTCTGATAGAGTGGCCGATTCTAGAATCCAACCACACTCTCTAAGGTTCTGGAAGCATCTTTTCTAATGCATACTCTCTTCTCCCACTCTCACACGCAAGTCACCCATTCTTCAATTAACCCCATAATATTGTTATGTGCCTCTCAGAATACTCTGGAAATAGCTGCATAACACTATTTGTGACTGGTGTAAGGGAGTTGTAAGAGCCCTGTGAGATGCCCGCACCCCAAGACCAATAGCACGAGCACGAGGATAGTCGAACAACGGGGGCTTAGCTTAGTGGTAGAGCAGTCGCATACGTATCGAAAGGCCGTTGGTTCGATTCCTTCAGCCTCCATCTGTCTTTTGCACACTCCTCTGACATCTTACACTGGTTTCGGAGTTGGTCAGCCTGCCCTTCCTGCGTCTTCAGGGTCATCAAGATAAGGTTCTCTGATTGCCCCCTAATAACACGGATTTTCTGTAAGAGTGTAGGAACGCCGGCCGCCAGAAAAAATATTGTGTCTCCGATTCCGATCAAAGTTGGTCAGTAGGACCCCTTGAGGGACTCTTTAAAATATTTCCACTTGTTTTGGGCAAATTTGCATATTATCGATTTTTATGATTCAAAATTTCAAATGGCCATAAGTCGCTTCATTTTCATCCTACAGCGAGTTTAAACATACCGTTGAATTGGTATTC